>CM077162.1:122103112-122303481 GCA_039583875.1 Platanthera guangdongensis | reverse complement strand
GGAATCTGTTCTAAAATAACACTTCTGAGTTAACCTGAAATGACCAAAATACCCTGGACAGGGTCTGCGAACAGCCAAATTCCGTTGTTCTGGAGAGCTATATGCAGACCTCCGGGGGTGAAAATGTAAAAATACCTGGGGCATAAAGGTAAAAACCCCTCTTGGGGGTAAAAAGGTAAAGACTCCTCTTTCTACGTGTGGCGAGTGGGGAAGGATCCGTCAGGCCTAGAGACGTATCGCCTGGTGGGCCATCTCGCCCCACCAGGAGGTCTCGCCGAAAGAGGTCTCGCCCTAATCCGTGGGCTACCCATTCATCTCGCCTCTTGTGTGTAGGCCTCCTCCCATTCTCGCCAGTCATCCTTTCTCGCTGCTGGGTTACCTCACGCGAGCCCGAGGTTGTACACACGCTCACCGCACAAAAAATGTTGGAACCAGCTTTCTGATCCCTCCTAAAGTTCGAAACAGGATGCAGCCCACACGTACTCTCCCTGCGCTATCCTCCTGACGAGAGTCAGTGACCTGAAAATAGACCGAGGGGGCCCAGCTTGGAGGTCCCACCTCTTACCCGGAAGAACTGAAAGTCTTCCCCTCCCTAGCCAGTGCTGAGCTAGGTGCCCGTGAGGAAGATAGTGGAAAGGTTCAACAACCCTTTCTCAGGCACCTTATCGGTCTATTTATAGGCCTCTGAATCTATTCTGCAAATAACACTTCTGAGTTAGCCTGAAATGACCAAAACACCCTGGACAGGGTCTACGAATAGCCAAACTCCGCTATTCTGGAGAGCTATATGCAGACCTCCGGGGGTGAAAATGTAAAAATACCTGGGGAATAAAGGTAAAAAACCCCTCTTGGGGGTAAAAAGGTAAAGACTCCTCTTTCTACATGTGGCGAGTGAGGAAGGATCCGTCAGGCCTAGAGAGGTCTCGCTTGGTGGGCCATCTCGCCCCCACCAGGAGGTCTCGCCGAAAGGGGTCTCATCCTAATCCGTGGGCTACACATTCCTCTCGCCTCTTGTGGGTAGGCCTCCTCCCATCTCGCTAGTCATCCTTTCTCGCATACTGGGTCACCTCTTCGCGAGCCCAAGGTTGTACAACAAGTGTAGTCTCGCACGGCCAAACATCCCATGCATTCAAGGCACATTATTTGTCAATCCTGACACTTCAGCGTCTTCACCACAATCCCCGGGATGGCAACAACGTGAGCATTTTAGCCTTTCTGACGACTGTCTAAGACTCCCGACTATGCCAATGGCTAGTCCCCTTTTCATGTCTCTCGCACCAAACCACATAGCCCAGCTCCGATTCCACTTGCCCGTTGCTCACAACGCGTAGTACACCTTAAGACGTACTCACGAGCCGAGCTTCTCTCGGATCCTGACATTTCCAAACAATCACATAACCCAGTTTTGTTCATGGCCGGTTCCCAGACAGCCAAGTTAGCAGAATAACGATTCCACTCAGTTTTTCGGGTGCGCTTTGGAGTTAATCCCCAAGGATACCTGTTGCAATCTACCGCATAGAAACCCGAAAACCCAAAGCACGGAGTCTTCTCCAGCAAACCATAACAAATGCAACATCACCGATCTAGACCAACATGTCTGGGTAGGATTCACACACAATGCCTATGTCCACACTTCGATTCCGGACTCTATATGCAACACAAGGGGGACTATTCCCGTCAACCCCAAGGAACACCACACACTCGCCCCACACTCATGGGAGCGGGTTTCCCTATGCAAAAAGGAAGAGAGCTTCACATGCTCAAGTAGAGAATTGTTACCCTTGTAGTACGCTTTTGCGCCATGGAAAGTTACATGGATAGAAGTCTTCGCAACGGGATTTCCTCCACGGATCCGCTCTCGGTTCACTAAACGGTGCTCCATTGATCCACCAGCGGCCGAAATCCTCCTCCTTCTTCCTCCTCTCTCTAACTCCTTGAAAGAGAGTGCTTAAGAGAGAAATGAGGAATTGATCCTCTATTTCCGACCTTAACAGAGAAGGAACTCATCTGGGCCGCTGGATCTTAATTAACGAAAACGAACAGCTCATATCTGTACAGAAATCCTCAAACCTGGGCCGAACACAGCCTCGCGCACGGCTGTGTCCCAGGCCGTGTGCCTGTATCTAGGCACGATCGTCGAATGCAGAAAAACCACACAGCAAAGACACGCCCGTGTCTTAAGCTGACATGCCCGTGTCGGGTCCTCGACAAGCCCGTGACCGGAGGCGTGTCATGTATAACTGTCACGCCAACCATCATGTCTCTCGGGAACACAGGTACGGACACGGGTAGGCATACGTGTAACGCCCCGGTTTTTTTTGTGTTTTGTTTGATCTTGGATTGGCGTTACGATGACGCATTTCCGGCCTTTCGCCATTGTAGAGGCGTGGTCTTAGATCTTTAGGTTCCTTGTATAGCCTGGTCGTAGCCTATTAGCAAGATTCCCCAGCTAGCCGGAGTCTGTTTTGGTGACTCGGTTGGGCCTCTTAGGGAATGCTTGTGTTTTGGCTTCGGGAGGTGTTTTCCCGAGTGTGCGATCGTCGGATGTTGTTTTCGACCTCATCGTGGTTTTCATAGCTTGGGTGTTTATCTACGGTGCGAGTTTTGGTCGAAGTCCGAGATCGTTTACTTTCGCTTTGTTTCGACGTTTGCTATGTTAGCTGTAATGTTTGCTGTGTTGTGCATGGCCTGGTGTGGCCGAGCTTGTTAGGCTGGTGCCTTGTCTTTTTTTTAGCTAAGGAGTTAGCTGATTTTTTGTGTATGTTTGGGTGACAAAGCCTGGGTCACGGGCATGACCCAGGGCATGTCGAGCTCGCGTAGAGCTCTCGGTTGTGTGGTCAACGAAATTTGGTTGACGGGTGTTTTTGGTAGGAACACGGCCTGTGATATGGGCATGTCACAGGGCGTGTCCCCTTCGGTTCATCGAGCTGCGCTCGACGATAGTCTAGCAGCATTTGGGTGAGTTCACGACCCCCTAACACGGGCGTGCCAGATCTGGCACGGTCGTTACTTAGGGCGTGACTCCTGGTCGGCGATCTACGCTCGACGATTGTCAAGCTCTAGTTAGGTTGGTACACGGCCTATGACACGGGCGTGTCACAGGGCGTGTCCCCAATTTCGTCGAGCTGAGATTGACGATCGTCGAGTGGGTAGGTGGGTAGATGTGTGAGTACACGTCCCATGACACGGGCGTGTCGGACCGGACACGGGCATGTCACGGGCGTGTCTGGGGCGTGTTCCGTACTTTTTTCCTGAGTGCTTCATTTTTATGCCATGAATCTTTTTTCCTCCTCATTTTCTTCCTTCTCAATTCTAGAGAAGCTTCCAGCGGAGGGTTTTGGGAGGAGATGGTGTTGGTTTTGGCCGGCGATTGCGGGAGGGTTAGAGCTCGATTTTCTCGCGCGTTAGCGGATTTGGCTTGCTCTCGTCTAGATCCTTCCTTCCATGTAAGTTTTTATTGATTTAGGGTTGATTCTAGGAGTTAAGAATTTTTGATTTCTTTTTCCTTCCTCAAAGCTTCTATTTTGGTCTTTTATGTGGCCGATATTGCCCCCGGTGCCAAGCTTTGGAGATAGTTGTTGTTTTTTTCCTGGAGGAAGAGGCACGTGGCTCCCTTGCCCATGCCAAATTATTTCTAACCCTTACTCTGCTTTCATTTCCTGTGCAATAGCTTTGTTATCTTTATTTTTCTCCCTAAAAGTTAGAGCAGGAGGTTGAGTTGTTAAATCAAGCTTTAAATCAAGTGGTTGTTTCTTTACTTTCTAGATTTAAATCAAGCTTTCTCTCTTTTTGTCTCGGTTTGGTGTCCAATGCGTAGCTAGAGTTAGGGTAATGCTGCGTTTAGTTGTAGTTTAAGTTTAGTTGCGGTAGCCCCGAGTAGATAGGATGGAAGGGAGGGTTGGAATTAAATTTCCAACTCTCTGTTTCCGCGCGTTGAGAGAGTTTAGGCTGCGGTTTTAACTAAAATTTACGTTTACCCTAAGTAGAAAGCGCTGACAGCGTTGGGTGAGCCTAGTTCACGCAACGCCGTCATCCAGCGTAGGTTTGCGGCTAAGTATTTTTTTGGCATCAAGTGAGTGGAGCTTACTCAACGCCGCGTCGAGTGGGCTTGACGTTTCTGTCTTGGGTTCGTGTGTTCGCTTAGGATTGTTAGTGTGACTTTTCCCTATTCCCTAGGGGGGGGGGGGGGGTATTGAGTGTTCGGCTAGTTTTTGCATGACGACTCCTGGGTTGTGGCAGGTGGTGGAGTTTTGGTGGCCTCTGGAGGGGTGGTTTTATGTGGATAGCTGTGGCCACCGCCTTTTGCCCCAGTTTGGGTTAGTGAAAGTCCACCTAGTGTCAACTAGCTTCACCTAGGGGGGGGGGGGGGGGGAATAGGTGACGTGCAGCGTTTTTGCGGAATTAAAATTGTACCAGCACACGAAAATAAAACAACACAGCAAATAGAGTACACAAGATATTTATTGTGGTTCCCCGATTTGGGTACATCCACTTTCCCCCTTCGACCTATCTCCCAACAAGGGATGACTCGGTCACTTCACCAACAGGATTGAAATCCAATCCTTGCACTATCGAAAGGAACCCTTCCACACGTGGGAGGCAGCACTCCCACAACACGGGTTGCACCCAACCCTTACAACTCGGAACCAACGTTCCTTTACAACAAAAAATGAACTAGAATGTACAAGAAATACAAACTACTTTTGGAGACTAAGGTGTCCCTCTTCGTTCGATGACGTGTTCTTAAAGTAATCGAAGAGTCCACAATCCTAGATCTCACTTGGAGAGAATCTCCCCGGAACCGGCGGCGGCAAGAAGGGCGGCGGCTTGGTTCTCGGGATCGGCGGCGACAACGGTGTGCGGCTGCTGTACTTTGGAGATTCAAACTTCGTAGCAAAGCTAGCAAGGTATTCCAACAGTCACACTAGGATCGATCGTCTCGATCGATTCGGACGGGAAACGTTTTCCCGATCCACAAATCAAGAGACAAAGGATCTCTGGTTAGACGCGTGAGACTCTAAGCTTGGCTAAGCTTCTGTCGCCGGGAGATCTGGAAGAAACCAAGATCTAGCAGCCGGCGATCGACCAGCACGAGCGGAGACGGCGGCGGAGGTATCGCGATCTAGGTCACGTCGGCGGCTCGGCTTTTTCAAATCTTCTTCGCCCCCGCTACTGTTCAAAAATATGCGTGTATTTATACAGTAAAATACTCTTTTATGACCGTTATGGGTCCCACCTGAAGAAACCCAAAAAACGGTTCAAAATCGAGCCTTAACATTTGATCCGGTCCAGTGGGATCCAGAAAATTGCCCAAGTCAAATTCGGCGAGAATCGAAGGTGATTCTCGTCGAATCGACGAGAATCAAAGGTGATTCTCGTCGAGTCGGCGAGAATCAAAGGTGATTCTCGTCGATGTTGACTTGTTTGCATGCTCTGATTTAGCCGGATAGAGACGGCGAGAATTAGCCAGTGATTCTCGACGAATCGGCGAGAATCACTTGTGATTCTCGTCGATTATGACTTAGCGCCAGAGTCGCACGCTTTGATGTAGCACGATAGAGACGGCGAGAATCAGCCAGTGATTCTCGACGATTCGGCGAGAATCAAAGGTGATTCTCGCCGAATCGGCGAGAATCACTTGGTGATTCTCGTCGATTCACCCTTAGACGATTTTTCGTCTTTCCACCCATGAGCTGCTCTTTGACACATCCTTGCTCCTTGTCTGCTCTTACAATATCACAGCCATGTACTTGAAAACAAGTACACTCCAATAGAGAGAGTACACGTAGGCCAACACACTGATCTGCTCAACGAGGGATTACGTCGTGCAGACCCGTGTATATTGACCTACTGCACCCTGACATTGGAGTGCACTTAGCGTGGAATAACTGCAAGCACAACTTAAAAGGTTTCATCAAATACATTGTGAATTCATCTTAGCTTGACAGGAGGCTTCCTCAAATCCGGGTAATTGTGGATACATTTCCCAACAATCTCCCCCTATTTGACGAAGCCAAAATCCTACTAGCTAAGATGAATGCCACCATACAGATAATATATACATCATATAGAATTTAAAAATGCGGCACAAGGGAATAGAGGCAAACAGATCAAAGCTTGAGTCAATCATAAATTCATATACATAAATATATATATATATTCCCAAGATTTTTCATATAACAATAAGAAAAGATAAAAGTGTTCAAGAGTCAATGACAAGCTATAAATTTCTGTCTATTGATTTTTGGCTAGGTCGTCCTTATGTTTCTGAGCCAAAAACTTATTTCTTTGCCTCTCAATGTACTCCTTGGGATTTGGATAGTATCTGGGAGGAGGAGCTTTATCTACCGCAGTGTTGGTCCTGAAGAAGATGTTCCGTTTAGCTTCATATGTCTTGTGCAGCTCCTACTCATGCTGGCTGTATACGTCGTTCCGATTGATTTCCCCTTTTTCTTGTAGCCAGAATGTGTCCAAGATGATACTCTTTGATACCGGACTCCACTTTTCGTTTCTTACTTCCTCCTCCTTCAATCTGATTCTCTTTTCAGCTTGTGTTTCCTTAGATGTCCCTGCTTGAGATTTTCTCTTGTCCGTGGCTTTTGCTAGGGCTCCTTGGTCAAACATTGCCATCAGTTTTGCCTTGGAGGTGGCCCTAGCAGCCCTATGAGCATCAGCTTCACTTAAAGGAGCTTCTTCAGCACTGGCTCCCTCATCAGCCGCAGTATTAATTTCAGGAGCAGGAGTACCCGCGGGATTTTCAGGGATGTTAGCGCCTAACGCTTGTTTGAGCATCCACCAGCAACTGTCATAAACATATGTGTTTGACTGCTCAAAGTTTTTGATTATGATTTCTTAAAGCTCGGCCATCTTAGCTGTATATTCTTTCTCCCCCTTTTTGGCTTCGACTACAATGGAGTGTGCATAAGAATGCAGTGACTTATCAATATGCTTTGTAGTCCTGGAGAACTCTGTAACCAAGGCTTGTTGATTGGTATTAAGAGTCACCATATTGCCATCAAACTTTTGAATGTTATTTGCTACGACATAAGCATTCTGATTTACTATTGCGAGAGTATCGGTGTTCCTTTTTAATCCGTCCATGAGAAGAGTTACAGCTTGGCCGACCGCTGTATACTTGTCTTCAAACTTCTTTTCCATCATGTCCAGTTTGTTATTGATCTCCACCACGTTCTTGAGCATGAGATTCTCAGATTTCTTAATTCTTTTTAACATTTTATTTTGAGCTTTCTCAAAAGATGATTTGAGCTCATCCACGATACCTTGAATAACAATCACGGTGTGATTTGCTAGATCAGCTCGTAGTGGATGATCCTGAGGCATTCCTTGGCCTTGCTCTTCAGCAGATGCACTTGTAGAGCTGGACACGAGCACAGTCTCTAAGGGGGGAATACTTGCAGCCTCTGTAGATTTCTCGGAAGTACTAAGCAGTCTCTGTAGAGAGGACTCCCCCTCCACTGTTGCACCAATGTTCTCAGGAACGATCTCAAGAGCGTGCTTGTCAGATGGAACTTCAGTGATGTCCTGAGGCTCCAATGCTTCCTGTCCCACATTTCCTTCTTCCTCATCCTCATCATCCATGAAATCATTCTCAGCTGCAACGTCTTCCAGACCTTCCTCAGCAGTCTCCTCTACATCACCTCCGGCTCCTAGATCGTTCAGATTCAGGGCCGCATCATTTTCCATCACAGCTTCACTTTCTTCTTGTAGATCTGCAACTACATCTCTAGCTATCTGAGAGATGCCAGATATGATGTTAGTAGAAGCGGGTAGAGGCTCCCCCTCAATTCTTGCAGTCAGTGCATCAGGAATTTCACTGGGGATTACTAAGGAATCAGCCACAGTTCCATCCTCGGCTGGAGATACTTCTTGTTGTTCTACCACGGCAGCCTGCCCAATGTGTCTCTCCCATCTGTCAAATACGCTCGAGTCCATTTTCTTCAAGTAATGCAGTGGAACTCCTTTACTCATGTCATACCTATCTCCGTTTAACTGATTGAGATATAGACTGATGATTCGGCCAAAGCTAGGAGATCTGAGAGTGTCCTTTATCTTCTCAAAAAGCAATGCCCTCCAGTTGAATCTTTTTCTGCAGACAATTGCCACAAGGATCTTGAACATGTCCGCAGAGATGTGGTCATGAGAGCCCGGTTTGCATATGAGTACTTTCCCAATGATGTCTGACAGAAGTTTCCCCTCCTCATTCATATCCTTTCGCTTTATCGACCTAGTTCGTCGAGCGAGTCCACAGAATAATAATGTCCTGGTTTTATCCTGTTCCTCCAGATAATCCTCGTGCGCAGAGCTAGTGAGCTGCAAGTATTGGGTCAGATTTCTTGCAGACATCTTGATCTTTGCCCCTGCAACCTTGCTCTTGATGAGAGAATCTTCATTCCGGAGTTTTCCGGTTGCGAAGAACTCCATCACTTCCTTGTCCAAGATTTTACAGGGGTGCTCCAGTATGAATGAGAGTCCAGCCTCTTCAAGCATGATAATGATGTTTCTGAATTCATCAGAGGCATATGAGAACCCTGTTCGAACCAACTCACAACTAGTGACCAGGCCGGCGGTTGTCCTTGGAGCCATTGCAAGACCAAGAGCGTAGAAGGTGAGAATCGACGAGAACGACGGGAAACCAGAAGACGATTGCGACGTTGGTTGATCGAACCCGCCGAGACTTGGACGAACGCCCTAGACGTGAGAGGAGTGATCTACGGAGGGAAGAATCGGCGAGTTGCCTGCTTGATATCAACGGAAGAAAAGGCGCGATTCCTGCGGTTGTCGACGAAAGGGGAAGAATCGGCGAGTTTCCTTCGGTGTGCTTCCTGCGGAATATGAAGGGTCGGCGGGATACTGGGCGATATCGACGGGCTTAAAGGGGTTTTAACGGGTTTCTGTGTGAAGAGCGAAATGCTAAGGTTCGGCGGGAGTTTGTCTAAGTCGAAATCGAAGGGATTCTTTAATAGGAATCTACGGGTTAAGAGGCATGCCAGATTCTCGAAGTCTTCTGATGTCAAGACAATTTAAAAAAATCTTCTAAATATGTATATATATTTCTTAATGCCAGTCTATTAAGGGTTTGAACGGGGTTTTTCCATACATTTATTGATGTCAATTGTAAGTTGTAGTGATTTCCAATGATGCATCTTCGTTAGTTTTCAGTGAACTGATTTAAGCCTATAGATGTTAGTTCTCGAATCTACCAGTGGAATTACAGGTAAATCTTTATTAATGTATCTAAGGTTTATGTTTACAGTGTTAACCTATCCTTAGGTGTACACACATATATGTGTATATATATAAATATATATATATGTAAATGTCGATACAATATGACTCAAGTATATGAGCTGATCAAAAATACCTGGGATTATGAGATTCATAATTTACCCCCTCAGGTTGAGGCATACCAGGTGTTCAATGTGAGTATCCCATTGTAAATAGTACTTCTTATATTCCATATATTTGTTCCAATTTAGTCTTGAAACATCTTCTGTCTAGTTCTCATCATATTTACGGGAACCTAGACTACCCTGCAAAAGAGAGTTACCTTACCTTAGGAACCCAATATATATTGGGTCCTAGGTTCTTGTTAGCATAAACACTCGAATGCCTTCCCTCAGAAATCCTGTCAGGAAGACTACCTCTGCCCAGAAGATGTGGATAGGCCCTTGCCCTTGACACAGAGGGGTTGTGCCAACAGTCTATGGCAAAGTGTCCCACCTTGCCATAGCACCAACACGTGTGAATGTTGTATCTCCGTTTCTGACCTGATCTAGTGACTAAGGTAGTCATGAGCCTAGGTCCAAACGGGATAGATCTGGATCTGTTCCCAAAATTGCCTCTTCCACCGTGACACTTGGAGGGGTGGAAGGAATGCATGTAGCGAGCGTCATGAGGCCAGGGAGGTGGTGCCTTCCTTTCAGTCAGCCCCCTTCCTGAGGCCCCATGAGAACTTACTGCATGACTTCTAACCTCCCTTTCCTCTGTCCTTGGGTGGTGAGAAGCATTCTGAGAGCTGATACCAGCAGATTCATGTCGAGTAGGGGCAGTGGCCGAGAATACAAAGGGCTCAGAATGAGCCTTAGGTATTCTCTCATGGGTGGCCATGACAGCCCTTGCACTATGGGTGTCTCCACATGAGGACAGATCACCCTTGCAGTGACCACGATTGTTCCTGTGATCATACCTGAAGGCATAATGAGTACCCTTCCTGGCTGGAGTGGGGGGTCGGAATGTCGTTTCCCCATTTCTCCATGAATTGATAATTCGGGAGATCCACCCATTTTCTTCCTTTCTTTTCATAGCATCAACCTTGGAAAAGTTGGATACTATCATTTTCTCATTCTCTAGACTACTCTCTAGATCTGAGATTTTAGAGTCCTTGACCTTGTTGGGTGCCAATCGGAGAACCAACAAGATCTTCAGCCGAGCAATCTCCTGAGCTTGCTCCTCAACAAGTAGGCTGCTTTTTTGAATGGCTCTCTTCAGGGAATCAGGATTTTCTGAAGGGAAACAGTTCCTGTCTTCAGGAACTTCAAGAGAGACGGGGCAAGATGAAGAAGTTACCTTCTCTTCAGTGTTATTGTCACTAGCGCCAGTGACCGTTGTGTCATCCTCATAAGAACAGCTTTCCTCAATTTCTTCTTCAGTCTCTGAGAAGGACACTGGAGCTCTGATGCTGTCCGATTGATCCTTACCTTCATCTTCAGAGGCGAGGACCCCCACATAGGCTTCATCCTCTAGTTGACAGTAGATCCCAGCTTTATTTGATCCCCCCATCAGCTCTGAGATCATTACCCACATAGATTTGACCGTCCCACATTTTTCCAATCTAAAGCGAGAAGGTCCAGACCAGACATCCATGATAATCTGACGAATCATCTTGTCTAGATTAAATAATGAGAGTTCCATCTCCGACATCTCAGCAATACACTTGGGCACTTGGATATTCTTTCTAGAGCCGGAGGTCTTCATAGGAATAAAAGGACCCTCTTCCAGGATGAAAGATGCTCGAGGATCGACAGCCTTCAAGTGATACGACACTCTCATCTTCCAAACGGGATAATACTCCTTTGTGCATGTGGGAAGTCTTAGTGGAGAGATCTCATGATCCAGCTCCATGCTTCTGACACTGGTGGCAGGATTCTACTCAAGGTGTAAACCTTTTTGATGAGTAACCTCGCTCTGATACCACTTGAAAGTCCACCTAGTGTCAACTAGCTACACCTAGGGGGGGGAATAGGTGACGTGCAGCGTTTTTGCGGAATTAAAACTGTACCTGCACACGAAAATAAAACAGCACAGCAAATATAGTACACAAGCTATTTATAGTGGTTCCCCGATTTGGGTACATCCACTTTCCCCCTTCGACCTATCTCCCAACAAGGGACGACTCAGTCACTTCACCAACAGGATTGAAATCCAATCCTTGCACTATCAGAAGGAACCCTTCCACACGTGGGAGGCAACACTCCCACAACACGGGTTGCACCCAACCCTTACAACTCGGAACCAACATTCCTTTACAACAAAAATGAACTAGAATGTACAAGAAATACAAACTACTTTTGGAGACTAAGGTGTCCCTCTTCATTCGATGACGTGTTCTTGAAGTAATCGAAGAGTCCACAACCCCAGATCTCACTTGGAGAGAATCTCCCCGGAACCAGCGGCGTCAAGAAGGGTGGCGGCTTGGTTCTCGGGATCGGCGGCGACAACGGTGTGCGGCTGCTGTACTTTGGAGATTCAAACTTCATAGTAAAGCTAGAAAGGTCTTCCAACGGTCACACTAGGATCGATCGTCTCGATCGATTCGGACGGGAAAAGTTTTCCCGATCCACAAATCAAGAGACAAAGGATCTCTGGTTAGACGCGTGAGACTCTAAGCTTGGCTAAGCTTCTATTGCCGGGAGATCAGGAAGAATCCAAGATCTAGCAGCCGGCGATTGACCAGCACGAGCGGAGATGGCGGCGGCGGAGGTATCACGATCTAGGTCACGTCGGCGGCTCGGCTTTTTCAAATTTTCTTCGCCCCCGCTACTGTTCAAAAATACGCGTATATTTATACAGTAAAATACTCTTTTATGACCGTTATGGGTCCCACCTGAAGAAACCCTAAAAGCGGTTCAAAATAGAGCCTTAACATTTGATCCGGTCCAGTGGGATCCAGAAAATTGCCCAAGTCAAATTCGGCGAGAATCGAAGGTGATTCTCGTCGAATCGGCGAGAATCGAATGTGATTCTCGTCGATTCGGCGAGAATCAAAGGTGATTCTCGTCGATGTTGACTTGTTTGCACGCTCTGATTTAGCCGGATAGAGACGACGAGAATCAGCCAGTGATTCTCGACGATTCGGCGAGAATCACTAGTGATTCTCGCCGAATCGGCGAGAATCACTTGGTGATTCTCGTCGATTATGACTTAGCGCCAGAGTCGCACACTTTGATGTAGCCGGATAGAGACGACGAGAATCAGCCAGTGATTCTCGATAATTCGGCGAGAATCAAAGGTGATTCTCGCCGAATCGGCGAGAATCACTTGGTGATTCTCGTCGATTCACCCTTAGACGATTTTTCGTCTTTCCACCCATGAGCTGCTCTTTGACCCATCCTTGCTCATTGTCTTCTCTTGCAATATCACAGACCTGTACTTGAAAACAAGTACACTCCAATAGAGAGAGTACACGTAGGCCAACACACTGATCTGCTCAACGAGGGATTACGTCGTGCAGACCCGTGTATATTGACCTACTACACCCTTATATTGGAGTGCACTTAGCGTGGAATAACTGCAAGCACAACTTAAAAGGTTTCATCAAATACATTGTGAATTCATCTTAGCTTGACAGGAGGCTTCCTCAAATCCGGGTAATTGTGGATACATTTCCCAACAGTTAGCGTGTGTGGGACCCTAAAGCTGCCACTGTTTGACCCCTTAGCCCTTTTTGGATCTAGTTTTGGTTATGTATTCAGATCCATGTTTTGACCACTTCCATTAACCCACGTGTTAGGACTATTAGTTCCTTTCCTATTTTATGGCTTTTTCACTTGACATATATGTATATGTCTTCTTGCTGTTGCAGGCTCTTTTGTAGGGCATATTGATTTTATTGCTCGCACTTGGTGTGCTTTGCTGTACTTTAGACAGTTCTCTTTTCTTACTGTCATGCCCTTTCTTATGCTTATAGTATTTTTGTTGTCGGGTTGGTAAACTCTTCTTAATTGCTCATAAATCTAATGCTCTATTTACCTTTTTATTATTTTGTTGCTGAGGTGTTCTTTTCTTGAATGCCTCAGGTCCAGGTTGTAGCCAGTTCAGCGGCTAGTTCTTTTGGAGGGGCTTTCTTGTGGCCTCTTGGGTAGCTGAGATAGCTGATCCTCGATTTTGTGAGGTAGTTCATTACCTTTCTGTATAGACATGCATACTCACCAGTGGGTTCGTGTCAGGTTGTTGACGCCCACTGGTGGCTTCTAGCGATGCTGGGTATGAACTTAAACTGCTATTTTTTTGCCTTTTATGAATGTTTACTTGTCTTCTGGGAACGATTTATGCTAGGTTGCATGTTAGGAATTTTAAACCCTAAAGCATTACTATATGTATCTCATGCACGTCATATTTATAAAACTAAGACACTATTTCTCCTTTAGCGTAAAAGACTATCTTTCATATATACTATATTCACCTTAGAGTCGTGTATACCATGAGTCATCCCTCGGGGACACTTATGCTCATTTAGGGTGTCAACTTAATTTAACTAAAGCATTTTCTACTGCGTATAAATATACTTTTAATTGTGGACTACCTGATCCACCATGCTGAGGGATACGACCATTAAATATAACGGGTTTTCTTTTATCTTAATCTATGATTTTCCTTAAAAATCTAAGGTCTGGAGTTTTGTCTGAACGTGTGCAGTTATCCCCTGCATGACGTGACATCACGACACGTGTTTTCTCTTGCTCTGATATGATTTAATTGTTGAGAAAATGCGAGTTGTGATAGTTGGTATTAGAGGGAGATTGCTTGGCAAATGGTCGGGCAACCTTTCCCTTGTTTGCATTAGTAGTTAGCGTCATACCATACACACACCGATATGTCATCAGCACGTCTTGGCTAAAGCACGAACACTACACTCATGAGCATAAAGAAGTATACAGGGCATATTATGTAGTATGGGATGCATAATATGTGTTTGTATATGGATCCACCATAGGAGGCAACATGTGAGGGTTATGTCGTATGAGATGCATAACCTCACCACATGAATGCGGCTAGCACGTTTTCTTTTTTCGTTGCATGGGAATGTTATGTAGTATGGGATGCATAACATTTTCATGTGTACGCCGCCCATGGCATGCATTAAGGCCTTTTTTTAGAATGCATATCACATCATGCATAACATAACATTTCATAAGCACAACGTTCCAAGCTAAAGATTTGCATGATGACATATGTACAAGCATGGTTTTGTGTCAAAAAGAATACAAATACGTGCATTCATGGTTTAGGCACATGAGTTAGTATGATGGTGGTGAACCATCTTAGATTAAGCATAGCATCATCATGGTAAAAACAAATCCCAGAGCAAGTTTTGCAGTTGAAGTTCATATTTAAGTGTGTTTGTCTGTACCGGGTAGTTTTGTTCTAGCTGTTGGGCTAGGTTTTGTCTAATCTTGTGCGATTATAGGATGGCGAGACATCCTGCGATGAGATCGACTCCCCAATCAGAGGGTGAGACATCGGGAGCGCAGAGCGAGGCGTTGATAGAAAGCCTGCGGCAGAGTAATGAGGCATTATCGAGACAGGTAGTAGATATGCAGGCTCAGATTCAATCTCTTGTAGCAGTGGTGGCGGGACAGACCCCGAGTGTTCAGGACCCCGCTGAAGGGGTAGTTGTTCCTGCCCCTCCTACTCCTCCCGTGCCTTTGGTTTTGGTGCCCTGGAGATGGCGTTCATATCCCAGTTTCAGCGGCTTAGGCACCCTACTTATGAAGGGCAAGCAGATTTCATGATTTTGGATGACTGGCTGATTTCCATTGAAGAGATGTTCTCTTACTCTGGGATTGCGGATGATCAGAGAGTGATGCTCGTTGACTACCAGCTCAAGGGCTTAGCAAAGAATTGGTGGCTGAGGGAGAAAGAGAGCTTGGTGGCAGGATGCACTTGGGAGTTATTTAAGGTGATGCTGCTAAATAAGTTTTTGCCTTCAATCGAGCGGGACCGGCTAATGAATGACTTCCTTCATTTGAAGCAAAGGAAACTCGCGGTTAGTCAGTATGAGATTGAGTTTAACAAGTTGAGTCGGTTTGATCCTTGTTTGGTGAGTGTTGAAGCAGATCGAGTTAAACGGTTTCTGGGTGTACTAAGAAGCGACATTCAGCAGTTAGCGAATGCCTACGGAGCAGTCAGTTATGCCAGCGTAGTTGAAGCTGCCTTGAAGGTAGAGGCCATTGAGAATGCCAAGAATAGAGGCCAGCAAATACGGAAGGATAAGCGAAAGTCTGGTGGAGTGAAGAGCCCTCAGGACCCTGATGCTGTCTCGAGAAAGAAGAACAAAGAGCTTTGTAGCTTCTGTGGCCGGCCAGGCCACCCCTTGGAGAGGTGTTTCAAAATGTTGGGAGCGCAGAAGAAGGAATAGGTGCATGCGATTCAGGGTGCCCCCAGAGGAGACTTGATGTGTGCCTAGTGTGGAAGGAAGGGGCATGATGCTGCCCGTTGCTGGTTAAAAGATAAAGCCTGTTTTCAGTGTGGGCAGAAGGGTCATCTCAAGACAAGGTGCCCACAGCTCCAACCTGTTCTGCAGCTAGTTCCCCTCCAGGCTTTGCCACCGCCTCAGCAAATGGATAAAGGAAAGGGGAAGCTGAATGTGCTTTCGGCAGACGAAGCACAGACTTCGACCCAGGTTATCTCAGGTTCGACTCCTCCCCAGCCGTTTTGTCATGATATTTTTTTGTTGTAGTTTTCGTTTTGGTGTTTGTTGTCCTAGATGCGTGCTCAATTTGTAGGATGATTTAAGGTAAAGAACCATTGGGTGCGCGTTCTCTTCGACTCTGGCGCTACCCACTCGTTTGTGGCTAGAGCCTTCGTGGAGCGGTTTAGTTTGAGCCTAGATCGTGTTGGTGGTGCCTTTTGCATTAAGTTCCCCTCTGGTGACTCTGTGGTTACGGACCTGGGTATCCTTGATTGTCAGATTTTGTTGGGAGATTTTCTAGCAAAGGCAGATCTGAAGGTGATTGACCTGGAGGACTTTGATGTTATCTTGGGCATGGACTGGTTGTCCAAGTACGATGTAGTTATCCAGTGCAAGGGTAAGGGCTTGGACTTCGTCAAAGACAACGGTCAGGCAGGGAGCGTTTATGGGTATTCTCTCCAGGAGTCTCTAGTAATTTCTGCGGTACGTGCTCGGAAGTTGCTTGATTCTGGCTGCTTTGCCTGTGTGGTCTCTCTGGTAGGGACAGTTGTTAGTGTGCCGCGTTTGGAGGAGATTCCTGTGGTGTGTGACTTCTCTGATGTCTTTCTTGATGATCTTCCCGGTCTTCCACCCGATTGAGATGTCGAGTTTTATATAGATTTGGAGCCAGGCACGCGTCCTATTGAAAAGGCGCCGTACCGGATGGCCCCGCGAGAGCTGGAAGAGTTGCGAATACAGCTGGATGAGATGTTGGCAAAAGGTTTCATAAGGCCGAGTTCTTCGCCTTGGGGTGCACCAGTGCAGTTCGTTAAAAAGAAAGATGGGTCGATGAGGATATGCATCGACTATAGAGAGCTGAACAAGGTTACTATTAAGAACAGGTACCCTCTACCTCGGATTGATGATTTATTTGACCAACTGTGTTGTAGTGCCGTGTTTTCCAAGATTGATCTTCGTTCGGGCTATCACCAGTTGAGGATTCAGGAGTCAGATGTTCCGCGGATGGCGTTCCGCTCTCGTCATGGGCATTTTGAGTTTTTAGTTATGTCATTTGGTTTGACTAATGCGCCCTCATCTTTTATGGATTTGATGAACACAGTTTTCAAGGATTTTCTAGATAAGTTTGTGATTGTCTTTATAGACGATGTTTTGGTATACTCTAAAGATGCAGAGGAGCATGATCGACATTTGCGACTGGTCTTGGTGACTCTGAGAGACCATAAGCTATACGCCAAGCTGAGCAAATGCGAATTTTGGTTGCCTTAAGTTTCTTTTCTGGGCCGCGTGGTTAATAAGGAGGGGATATCGGTGGACCCAGAAAAGATTGCTGCTATTATGTAAAGGGCGAGACCTGTTACTCCCATAGAGATCAGAAGCTTCTTGGGATTGGCTGGCTATTATAGAAGATTTGCAGAGAGATTCTCTACCTTGTCTGCACCATTGACCAGGTTGACGCAGAAGAATGTAGCCTTCATATGGAATGGCAAGTGTGAGGAGGCTTTTGAGGAACTAAAAAGGTTATGTTCAGCTCCAATTTTGTCCTTGCCTACTGAAGGTAGTGAGTATTATATATATGTGGATGCGTCGCATGTCGGACTGGGCTGCGTTTTGATGCAGGGCGGGAAGGTGATTGCGTATGTGTCGGGGCAGCTAAAGACTCACGAGAGGAAATACCCTACGCATGACCTGGAGTTTGCAGCTGTGATCTATGCGCTGAAATTGTGGAGGCATTTGCTGTATGGTGCACAGTGCAAGATTTTTACTGATCACAAGAGTTTAAAGTATGTATTCACCCAAAAAGAATTGAATCTGCGCCAGCGGCGATGGTTGGAGTATGTGGCCGACTACGATGTTGAAATCCAGTATCATCCGGGCAAAGCTAATGTGGTGGCCGATGCCCTGAGTCGGAAGTCAGGGAAGATTTTCAATCTCTCCGTCGAGCATCTAGTGGAAGAGTTCCTTTTGATGAACATTTCTGTGGGAAGCTGCAATTTGCAGAGTAGTTTGGTAGTGGCAGAACCTTCGTGGATTGCGCTTATGAAACTACATCAGAAGGATGATCCCGATCTTCTGCATTTGTATCTTCGAGCTGAAAAAGGTGAATTACCAGATTTCTCTATAGATGATGCGGGTACCTTGAAGTATCGTGACAGGTTTTGCATCCCCGTTGTTGGAGATATCCGGGATATGGTGTGCAGAGAAGCCCACGGATCTAGTGTTACCTACCATCCAGGGTCTACCAAGATGTATCATGATTTAAATCAGATTGCCTGGTGGTATGGGATGACGAGAGACATAGCCAGATTTGTTTCTGAGTGTCACACTTGCAGGCGTGTGAAAGCCGACCATGGGAGGCCTGTTGGCAAGCTGACACCCTTGGAGATTCTGACGTGGAAGTGGGAGAGTATCTCGATGGATTTCATTACAGGCTTACCGAGATATCCTAAGGGGCATGATTCAGTTTGGTTGATCGTAGACAGATTGATGAAGTGTGCTCACTTTATACCATTTAAGATCGATTATATGATGAGGAAGATAGCCGAGCTGTATTTGGAAGAGGTTATCAGATTGTTTGGTGTACCCGTAAGTATCATATCAGATCAAGACTCCAGGTTCACATCTCGTTTTTGGAAGAGCCTTCAGGAGGGGTTGGGAACAGATTTGAGGTATCCACAGCTTATCATCCGCAGACCAATGGTCAGACAGAGCGAGTAAATCAGATTATGGAAGATATGATCTGATGTTATATTCTGGACCACGGAGGAGCATGGGATGACCGCTTGCGGCTTACGGAATTTGCGTATAACAACAGTTATCAAGAAAGCTTGCAAATGGCTCCTTTTGAAGCTTTGTATGGGAGGCGCTGCAGGACTCCCTTGTTTTGGGCTTAGGTTGGAGAGAGACCTTTGTTGGGTCCAGAAGCACTCGAGGAGATGGAAACCGCTGTGAAGCTTATTCGGGAAAAGCTTCGGATAACACAGGAGAGATATGAGAAGAACGCCAACCGGCGTAGATCGGACTTGGAATTTGTGGTGGAGGACTCAGTGTTCTTAAAGGTCTCCCCGTTGATCGGAGTCAAGCAGTTTGGCAAGAACAGGATGTTGGACCCGAGGTACGTGGGGCCGTTTCTGATTGTTGTGCGGATTGGGTTATCAGCTTATAGGATTTCTTTGCCCGCAAATTTTCCTGGCGTACATGATGTCTTCCACGTCAGTCAACTGCGGAAGTGTGTGATGAATGGCAGTCAGGTTTTGGATTCTATGCCTCAGTTGGAGCCGAAACTTTCTTATGTGGAGGTGCCTGTCCGCATTTTGGATTCTCAGGTTCGTGCGTTGCAGAAGAATACTATTCCTATGGTTAACGTTTTATGGAGGAATCAGGATGTAGAAAGTGCGACTTGGGAATTGGAGTCGGCTATGAGGGAGGCTCACCCTTATCTGTTTCCCTGATCTTGTGTCTGGTATGTTCTGTGTTTGTTTTTTTCGGTTTATATAGCCCCTTCTTGGCTATTTCTCTCTCCTTATTGATAGGGGTGTTGTGAGTAAAGTTTCGAGGAGAAACTTTCTTTTAGGGGGAATGGCTGTAACGACCCCGATTTTTTCTGTGTTTTGTTTGATCTTGGATTGGCGTTACGATGACGCATTTCCGGCCTTTCGCCGTTGTAGAGCGTGGTATTATCTCTTTAGGTTCCTTGTATAGCCTCGTTGTAGCCTGCTAGCAAGATTCCCCAGCTAGCCGGAGTCTATTTTGGTGACTCGACTGGGCCTCTTAGGGAATGCTTGTGTTTTGGCTTCGGGAGGTGTTAGCCCGAGTGTGCGATCGTCGGATGTTGTTTTCGACCTCACCGTTGTTTTCGTATCTTGGGTGTTTAGCTACGGTGCGAGTTTTGGTCGAAGTCCGAGATCGTCTGCTTTCGCCTCGTTTCGACGTTTGTTATGTTAGCTGTAATGTTTGTTGTGCTGTGCATGGCCTGGTGTGGCCGAGCTTGTTAGGATGGTGCCTTGTCTTATTTTTAGCTAAGGAGTTAGCTGAGTTTTTTTGTGTATGTTTGGGTGACACGGCCTTGGTCACGGGCGTTACGTAGGGCGTGTCGAGCTCGCGTAGAGCTCTCGGTTGTGTGGTCGACGAAATTTGGTCGACGGGTGTTTTTGTTAGGAACACGGCCTGTGACACGGGTGTGTCATAGGGCGTGTCCCCTTCGGTTCGTCGAGCTGCGCTCGATGATAGTCGAGCTACGTTTGGGTGAGTTCACGACCCCCTGACATGGGTGTTCCAGATCTGGCACGGGCGTGACTTAGGGCGTGACTCCGGGTAGGCGATCTGCGCTCGACGATTGTCGAGCGCTAGTTAGGTTGGCACACGGCCTATGACACGGGCGTGTCACAGGGCGTGTCCCCTGTTTTGTCGAGCTGAGATCGACGGTCGTCGAGTGGGTAGGTGAGTAGATGTGTGAGTACACGACCCGTGACACATGCGTGTCGGACTGGACATGGGCATGTAACGGGCGTGTTTGGGGCGTGTTCCGTACTTTTTTACTGAGTGCTTCAATTTTATGCCGTGATTCATTTTTCCTCCTCATTTTCTTCGTTCCCGATTTTGGAGAAGCTTCCAGCGGAGGGTTTTGGGAGGAGACGGTGTTGGGTTTTGGCCGGCGATTACGGGAGGGTTAGAGCTCGATTTTCTCGTGCGTTAGCGGATTTGGCTTGCTCTCGTCTAGATCCTCCCTTCCATGTAAGTTTTCTTGATTTAGGGTTGATTCTAGGAGTTAAGAATTTCTGATTTCTTTTCTTCTTCCTCAAAGCTTCAGTTTTGGTCTTTTAGGTGGTCGATCTTGCCGCCGGTGCCAAGCTTTGGAGATAGTTGTTGTTTTTTTCCTGGAGGAAGAGGCAAGTGGCTCCCTTGCCCTTACCAAATTATTTCTAACCCTTACTCTGTTTTCATTTCTTGTGCAATAACTTTATTCTCTTTATTTTTCTCCCTAGAAGTTAGAGCAGCAGGTTGAGTTGTTAAATCAAGCTTTAAATCAAGTGGCTGTTTCTTTACTTTCTAGATTTAAATCAAGCTTTCTCTCTTTTTGTCTTGGTTTGGTGTCCAATGGGTAGCTAGAGTTAGGGTAAGGCTGCGTTTAGTTGTAGTTTAAGTTTAGTTGCGGTAGCCCCGAGTAGATAGGATGGAAGGGAGGGTTGGAATTAAATTTCGAACTCTCTGTTTCCGCGCGTTGAGAGAGTTTAGGCTGCGGTTTTAACTAAAATTTACGTTTACCCTAAGTAGAAAGTACTGACAGCGTTGGGTGAGCCGAGTTCACTCAACGCCGTCATCCAGCTTAGGTTTTGCGGCTAAGTATTTTTTTGGAGTCAAGTGAGTGGAGCTTACTCAACGCCGCGTCGAGTGGGCTCGACGTTTCTGTCTTGGGTTCGTATGTTCCCTTAGGATTGTTAGTGTGACTTTTCCATACTCCCTAGGGGGGGTATTGGGTGTTAGGCTAGTTTTTGCATGCCGACTCCTGGGTTGTGGCAGGTGGTGGAGTTTTGGTGGCCTCTGGAGGGGTGGTTTTATATGGAGAGCTGTGGCCACCGCCTTTTGCCACGGTTTGGGTTGGCGTGTGTGGGACCCTAAAGCTGCCACTGTTTGACCCCTTAGCCCTTTTTGGATCTGGTTTTGGTTATGTATTCAGATCCATGTTTTGACCACTGCTATTAACCCACGTGTTAGGACTGTTTGTTCCTTTCCTATTTTATGGCTTTTTCACTTGGCATATATGTATATGTCTTGTTGCTGTTGCAGGCTCTTTTGTAGGGCATATTGCTTTTATTGCTCTCACTTGGTGTGCATTGCTGTGCTTTAGACAGTGCTCTTTTCTTACTGTCATGCCCTTTCATATGCTTATAGCATTTTTGTTGCCGGGTTGGTAAACCCTTATTAATTGCTCATAAATCTAATGATCTATTTACCTTTTGATTATTTTCTTACTGAGGTGTTATTTTCATGAAGGCCTCAGGTCCAGGTTATAGCCAGTTCAGCGGCTAGTTCTTTTGGAGGGGCTTGCTTGTGGCCTCTTGGGTAGCTGAGATAGTTGATCCTTGATTTTTTGAGGTAGTTCTTTAGCTTTCTGTATAGACATGCATACTCACCAGTGGGTTCGTGTCAGGTTGTTGACGCCTACTGGTCGCTTCTAGCGATGCTGGGTATGAACTTAAACTGCTATTTTTTTTGCCTTTTATGGATGTTTACTTGTCTTCTGGGAAGGATTTATGCTAGATTACATGTTAGGTATTTTAAACCCTAAAGCATTACTATATGTATCTCATGCATGTCATATTTATAAAACTAAGAAACCATTTCTTCTTTAGCGTAAAAGACTATCTTTCATATATACTATATTCACCTTAGAGTCGTGCATAACATGAGTCATCCCTCGGGGACACTTATGCTCATTTAGGGTGTTAACTTAATTTAGCCAAAGTATTTTCTGCTGCGTATAAATATACTTTTAATTGTGGACTAGCTGATCCACCATGCCGAGGGATACAGCCATTAAATATAACTGGTTTTCTTTCATCTTAATCTATGATTTTCCTTAAAAATCTAAGGTCTGGAGTTTTGCCTGAATGTGTGCAGTTATCCCCTACGCGACATGGCATCACGACACGTGTTTTCTCTTGCTCTCATACGATTTAATTGTTGAGAAAATGCGGTTTGTGACAACACGCCCGTGTCAGGTGACACGCCTGTGTCAGTCTGCAGTGTTTCCTGTCGTGTCCTTCTCTGGATACAGCCGACCAAAACACCACGCAAGACACGGCCTTGGACACGCCCGTGTCCTAGGCCTTGTACCCCTATACAGGCACCAAAATTACTTTTGGACGCGACCAGCTCGATATCGATTTTCGGGGCGTTACAAATCTACCCCCTTAAAGAAATTTCATCCAGAAATTAAGTAAAGGTATACAAAAATTAAATGTTACCTGAGTGGAATAACTCGGGGTATTCCTCCAACATAGTTTGCTCTCGCTCCCATGAATGCTCCTCACGTCCGTAGTTATCCCAACGAACCATAACCATTCTGATTTCCTTATTGCAGAGTCGTTTGACCTCAACGTCTTCTATACGTATATGCTTGACCTTTGTTGTCAACTGGTAATCCACTGGCACTTGATCAACCGCAACTATCTGTGAAGTCTCTTGCACCGCCTTCTGCAACACTGATACGTGGAACACATCGTATAGCCAACTCAACTCCACCGACAGCTTCAATCTATACGCTGCTTCGCCAACACGCTCTAAGATTTCAAATGGTCCAAGGTATCTCAGACTCAGCTTCTTCAAGCGTCGAACCCGCGAAACACCCTTGAACGGCTTGATTTTTAAATACACCCAGTCGCCAACATCGAACTGCACGTTCCTATGCTTGGCGTTATAGTACTTTGCTTGCCTGTCCTTAGCGATTTTCAACCTTTCCTAAATTGTATGTACCATTGAAGTGGCGTCTTCCACCACTTGAAGTTTATACTACTTCGACTCGCCTGTCTCCAACCAAGACAACAACGTTCGACACTTCCTCCCATACAAGGCCTTGAAAGGTGCCATTCCAATACTCGCTTGAAAGATGTTGTTATATGCAAACTCCACCATGTACAGGTGATCCTCCCAATGCTTTCCGAAATCTAGGACGCACATAGGAAGCATGTCCTCCATCGTCCTGTTGACCCTCTCAGTCTGACCATCCGTATGTTGGTGGAAGGCTATGTTGAAGCTCAGCTTATTTCCCAACAAATTATGCACCAGCCTCCAGTTCTTCGAGGTGAGGCATCCATCTCGGTCACTAACAATACTGCGCGGCACACCATGCAACCGTTTGATATTATCCACATAGAGTTTGGCTAAATTTTCCACTGGATCTTCCTTCCTATTCGGGATGAAGTGCGACACTTTTCTCAACCAATCTACGACCACACTGATGGCGTCGTTTCCCCTCTGCGACTTTGGCAAACCATGCACAAAATCCATAGAAATGTCGTCGAATTTCCATTCCGGGATAGGCAAGGACTTTAGGAAGCCTCCGGGATTCTGGCACTCTGTTTTCACCAAGGCATATGTTTAGCACTTGACCACATAAAGTGCTACATCCTTCTTTAATCCTGGCCACCAGAATAACTTCTTCATGTCTCTATACATATTCGTGCTACTCGGGTGGATTGAGTACTTGGTATGATGAGCCTCATACATCAACTCCTACCGAAGATTATCCGCACTAGTGACGCATAGACGACCGTCCTTTCTTAGCAATCCATCCTCAACCGCAAACTGGGAATTTGACCCATCCAAAGATTCATTCAAGATCTGCTTCATGCTGCTATCCTGAATCAAAGCCTGTAAAACTCTATCAGCTAGGTCATACTGCACCTCTGTCCAACACAATATCGCCACATCACTAGACTGCATAACGACACAGGAAATCTCTAATGCCTCCAAATCACGGACCAATCTCTCATCATGTAACGATAACTAACTAGCCTGCGCAGGAGCCCTGCGGCTCAACGCGTCCGCCACTGTGTTTCCTTTCCCAAGTACATAATGTATCTTGAAGGTATATTCCCCCAAGAACTCCATCCACCTCCGCTGTCTCATGTTCAGATCCTTCTGATCTAGCAGGTACTTCAGGCTCTTATGGTCGGTGTATATATCGACCTTTACCCCGTATAGATTGTGCCTCCACAGCTTTAGAGCAAATATCACGGCCGCTAACTCTACGTCATAGACCGGATAATTCCTCTCATGAACCTTCAACTTTCGTGAACCATAGGCTATTATGCTCCCATGTTGTAGCAGAACACAGCCCAAACCACTTCCCGAAGCATCACTATAAATCTCAAACCCTTCGGTTCCACTCGGCGAACATAAAATAGCCGTCGGGGTCAACCGCCTCTACAATTCCTCAAAAGCCTGCTCACACTCCATCGAACACACAAACTTTTGATCTTTCCTTGTCAACGTCGTGAGTTGTAACGCTATCTGCGAGAAGTTCTCTAGGAAACGCCTGTAGTATCTGGCAAGCCCTAGAAAGCTCCGAACTTCCGCCACTAAAGACAATACAGGCCACTCCTGTATCGCTGTTATCTTCTCCGGATCCACCGCTATCCCTTCTCCACTAACAACATGATCAAGGAACGCTACTGAGGATAACCAGAACTCACACTTGGAGAACTTAGCATACAACTGATTCCTCCTTAATGTCTCTAACACCATGTGTAGATGCTTGTAATGGTCCTCCTCACACTGCGAGTATACCAAGATATCATCGATAAATACTATCACGAAATGATACAGGTATTCTCTGAACATCCTGTTCATCAAATCCATAAACACGGATGGCACATTGGTCAACCCAAACGGCATGACCGTGAACTCGTAATGCCCAAACCATGTGCTGAATGCTATCTTTGGGATGTCGCTTTCCCTTATCCTCAATTGGTAGTAACCAGGCTTCAGATCTAACTTCGAATATACTGTTGACCCAACCAATTGATCAAATAGATCATCAATCCTGGGGATCAGATATTTGTTCTTCTTCGTAAGCTTGTTCAACTCTCGATAGTCAATACAGAGTCGCAAGCTCCCATCCTTCTTCTTAACGAAAAGATCTTATGCGCTCCAAGGAGACGGACTTTGACGCACATACCCTTGCTCCAACAACTCCTGCAGTTTCACCTTCAACTCCTCCATCTCTCGCGGCGCTATCCGATACGGAGAGTGCGACACCGGTTTGGCACCCGGTACCAGCTCAATGATAAAATCAATCTCCCGCTGAGGAGGGGCTCCTGGGAGATCATCTGGAAACACATCAGGATACTCGGACACAACTGGGATACTGTCTAGACTTGGCCTAGGCTTTGAATCCTGCACTAAGGTGACAAACAACTCTGCACCAGACCGAACTGCCTTAATCACTTGAAGGGCCGACATCAAAACTTTACCCGACCCCTTCATGCCCGAAAACATAGTCTCCCGTTCAGTATGTAGTCCAAACTTAACCTCCTTTCGGTTGCAATCGATGTAAGCTCGCTGCTCTGAGAGCCAGTCCATACCAAAGATTACGTCGAACTCCACTAATGGTAGAACCAATGCTCGCAAATCAAACTCCTGGTCCCCAATCTGAATCTTTACCACACAGAACTTATCCGCTCGCATAGAGCACCCATTGGGCAACCACACATCCAACCTGTCTTTTGCCATCGAGGAAGGGACCCCGATGTGCGATATGAACCTTTCGAACAAGAATGAATGTGATGCTCCCGTATCAAACAGGACTCTTGCCGGACGATCGAAAATCAACACGAAGCCTAGCACCAACAAATATAAGCTAACATATAAAAAGGTAACAACTATAAAAAGTTAAACTGCTAAAATTTAACTCATACCTGTCACCACGTCAGCTTGTTTCATGGCCTCTTGCAGACCGAGATTATAAACTCTAGGCTGGGCTGGAGCATGGTGGGACGTGGTTGATTCCACCGCCTTCCCTTTCTCTTCATAGGTCGCTCCAGGCTTCCTCTCGGACTTTGCACGTCCGCTCCAACATTCACGAGCAAAGTGCCCCATCTTCCCACAGTTGCAGCAAGCTCCTGGAACTCGACTTGTGGTTGCCCCCGACGCACCAGACGAAGGTTCTGAGTTCGAAGTATTCTGCTTCTTGCTCTATCTGCGGAATCCTGACTTTGCATTTGGCACTTTGAACTCTGCCTTCTTTTCCCCTGTGTCCTTCTTCTCTTGGACTTTCTTCACAACCTTTTCCAATGACCGGGCCGAATTGACCAAGGCTAGGAAGCCCTGTGCCTTAGGCCCACCAAGGAGTAATTTTAGGTCACCGCGTAGACCCTCATAAAATCGGTTGGTCTTCCTCTCTTCTTCCGTAAACATAGCACCAGCATACCGACCCAACCGTGTAAACTAGTGGAGATACTCGTCCACACATCTGGCTCCCTGAGTCAACCCAAGATACTGATTTTCCATCTCAAGATTCTGAGCAGAGGGTAAATATCTGGCCAAGAACAATCTTCACAATTCCTCCATACGCACATCAGCAAGCTGCCTTCCCACTTTGAGATGAAACTCCAACTCATCCCACCACAGCCTCGCCTCACCAGCCAAAAGGAAGGTCGTAATGGTGGTCTTCTGCCACTCTTCAGTTAACGTGGCTGTCAAGACCCTCTTTATCGTAGAGAGCCAATCCCCAGCTTGAGCTGCCGTTCCAACCCCATCAAACCTCGGAGGATTAAAGCCCATTACATGCTTGAGCTGTCTCACCGTAGCCCTCCTTGGCTCTACCTGATCGACTGCCAAGCGCTCCACCACTCTCGGCTCTGCCGCCCTAACCGGTTCTTGCTCATTCACAGGAGGCGTGCGATGCATTTGCCCTGCAGGTTGGGAATTTATCATGGAAAAAATTTCTTCAGCCACCGACCTGATGGTTTCCGCTGAAGGAGGTGTTGTAGGCACATCACTCGGTGCACTACTTTCCACTGATTGCAGACGCTCCGATTGACTAGCACTGCTCCTAGCTGCCTATAATAGCAAAGAACCTAGATTAGACGACACACAAATTGCTAAAATCAATCATTAGAATACTCAGGTTCCACAAAACAAGTGTATTTTTCATTCCTAAGTGGACATTCATGGGTTCTTTTGATGTTATAACGATGACGCACACATGCGCTCACCACCCCTTAAAAGAACTCGCCCACGAATTCATTTAGGCATGACCATAACCAGAAGTCTGATACCAAATTGTAACACCCCATCCGTTGTATTACAAATAATAGAAGGTCTAGCTGGAACCCGACACTATATACCATGGACAGTCGTAAGGGTTACGTATGAATAACGAAACTATCCAATTAAGACTACCAGTCCTAACATAGAGCATTCTAGCGGAAGATTTTAAACAGTTGAAAGAACCCAAACTTGAATCCAAAAAGCATGAATGTCCACAACCACTACCATTGGAATGAAATACAAATACAGTGAAAGATACACGACCTTATGGACTTACAGGAGTTCACTTAATAATATAATGTTTTCCATACATCAGCTCGCAAACCGGCCACACATGACAAAATAAAGTAAACTATTCGCTTTGGCCTTCTAGGGCCAGCACAGCAACTTGGGCTCCAGCCCGCTATTTGATACTCGGCTCCGCAGCACCTGCAAGCAACATTCCACCGCACGGTGGCAAACAAAGCAACGGTCAGCCAAAAGCCGACCAAATTTTAACGACCTCGCCCATAGCTCGGCACGGCGGTGCTCCTTCCCTACAATTCATTAGCCCAATTAAACAATATAGTACAAAAATGCTTCGCTATATGTGTAGGCACAATATCGGTGAATCCTGACACTTTAGCGTCTTCACCACCACCCACGGGTTGGCAACAACATGAGCATTTCAGCCTTTCTAACCACTGTCTAAGGCACCCGACTATGCCAACGGTCAGTCCCCTTTTCGGGTCTCTCGCACCGAACTACATAGCCCAGGTCCGATTCCACTTGCATGTTGCTCACAACGTGTAGTACACCTTAAGACGTACGTACGAGCCATGCTTCTTTCGGATCCTGACATTTCCAAACAATCACATAACCCAGTTATGTTCAAGGCCGGTTCCCAGACCGCCAAGTTAGCATAACAACGATTCCGCTCAGTTTTCCGGGTGCGCCTTGGAATTAATCGCCAAGGATCCCTGCTGCAATCTACCGCGTAGAAACCAGAAAACCCAAAGCACAGAGTCTTCTCCGACAAACCATAACAAATGCAACATCACCGATCCAGACCAACATGTCCGGGTAGGCATCACACACAATGCCTATGTTCGTACTTCGATTCCGAACTCTATATGCAACACAAGGGGGACTATTCCCGTCAACCCCAAGCAACACCGCACACTCGCCGCACACTCGCGGGAGCGGGTTTCCCTATGCAAAAATGAAGAGAGCTTCACATGCTCAAGTGTAGAATCGTTACCCTTGTAGTACGCTTTTGCGCCATGGAAAGTTGTACGGATAGAAGTCTTCGCAACGGGATTTCCTCCACGGATACAATCTTGGTTCACTAAACGGTGCTCTGATGCTCCTCCGGCGGCCGGAATCCTCCTCCTTCTTCCTCCTCTCTCTAACTCCTTGAAAGAGAGTGCTTAAGAGAGAAATGAGGAATTGATCCTCTATTTACGACCTTAACAGGGCAGGAACTCATTTGGGACATTGGATCTTTTTTAAAGAAAACAAGTGGCTCAGATCTGTACAAAAATCCTCAAACTTGGGCCGAACAAGACCTCGCACACGGCCGTATCCCAGGCCGTGTACCTCGATCCAGGCACGATCGTCGAACAGAGAAAAACCACACGGCAAAGACACGCCCGTGTCTCAACCTGACATGCCCGTGTCGGGTCCTCGACATGCCCGTGACCAGAGGCGTGTCACGTATAACCATCACGCCAACCATCACGTCTCTCGGGAATATGGGTACTGACACGGGTAGGCACACGCCCGTGTCAGATGACATGCCCGTGTAAGTCTGTCGTGTTTCCTGTGGTGTCCTTCTCTGGATACAGCTGGCCAAAACACCACACAATACAGGGCCATGGACACGCCCGTGTCTGAGGCCGTGTACCCCTATACAGGCACCAAAATTACTTTTGGACGCGACCAGCTCAATAATGATTTTCGGCGCATTACACTATGAATGATGAAGATTACTAATCAGATTTCATATAACTGAATTATGCAGCAAGCTTATTTGAACAAAGTGACTTGTTAGAAATTGGTAAACTATTATTTATGCGCATTATGTTATATTATGTGGAAATCATTTGGAATGAAATTTAGTAGTCCAGTACTTAGAGCATAGTCTCCCTACGGGTAGTATTGTGGAGGGATGTAAGTACGGTGTTGACCGTCACTAGTTGGGTTCGAGTTGAGATGAGGTATAGATGGATGGTTGGGCTGTGTCCTCGTGCTTTCTTCCGAGGCCCCTTCCATACCACGGTGATGTGGTATTTGCATGCGTTGTGAGTCGACACGCGGTGTCGTAATCCTGGGTTAAGGATAGTGTGGTAGGTCTACGGGTTCGCCGATCGTCACACCGATGGGAGTTGACAGTTAGACTTTGGGCGGATGGGCTGTGTCCTCGGTGTTCACGTCCCGAGGCCTCTTCCGTGCCAAGTGAACGGTTGGGCTATGTCCTCGTTCTTTCTTCCGAGGATCCTTCCGGGTCACACAAGGCCAGTTCGGGCTGTGTTCTCGGTGCACATCTACCCGAGACCCCACTGGGCCATACTACGCATGGGCTCCGCTGTTGTGTTCTTAGCGTTGAGGCGTACGGAGGCCTAGGTGAAGTAGTGTGGATACCCGCCTAGTAGTAGAGATGCACGCTCTACTATCACCGCCTGGCCACGGCGGTTGATGCCTGAGAGGTTAGCTACCTGCTCGAATAGTGGGAACTATAGTCTGTGTCGACATGGAAATTGCATGTGTGTGATCATGGGTGAGTCATTACAGAGCATACATACCATTACATAGCATTACACAAACAAGATCCTCATCGTATAAGTTTGTATGGGCACTCTTATGCGATGAGTTACTTTTATGTAACCCTATCCTTAACTTATAAGCTTGTATGATCATCCTTATAAGTTAAGTTACTTTCCTGCTGTGGACACATATACTTGATAGTTTGTTATTGTTTATGTAGAACTGCTAGAATAAATGCTATTAATCTTATTGTACCATTATCACGTGCTTGTACCTGTTACACCATTTATTATACTTGTACTCTTGCTCTTTTCTCCGCCCGGTGTCACGGAGTTGATGGCGCGGCCCCTCCTCCACTAGTTGAAGACGATGCTGATGATGCTGTTGATGATCCGGTTGCTAAGGACATACGACTCAAGGACGTGAGGCGGCACGATGACGCTAACGGACGGCTACGCTACAACCTCCGCCCGCGCCGTGCTACCGCCACGGCAACGCCTTAGTTTTATTTTATTCCTTTTCGTGCACTCTATTTTATAATTGGAATATAAAATTATCCTATGCTTATGTGATAATTTTATATTCATTGCATGTGTTGTTGTATTTTCAATTTGAACTATTTTAGTTTTGGTGTGCAATTAGCCATTCGGATGGATGAGATTAAATCTCCATCATGAAGAGCTAAGGCTTATTTGTAACTCCTATTAGCCATTCGGATGGATGAGATTAAATCTCCATCATGAAGGGCTAAGGCTTATTTGTAACTCCTATTTAAAGGAGGCTATCATGAAGAGTTAAAGCAATTGGAAAAGAAACCTAAAAAGCCCCCTTGTGGAAATTTCGGCCACCATGGAGAAGTCCATAGCCGCCCCCTCCCCTTTGGTGTGAAGCCAAGCCTTGCCTCCTCCATCCCCGTTCGATGCGACTCCGGCGTGGCTTCCTTCGGTGCGACTCCTTGGAAGAAGGTTGCAAACCATTCGGTGCGACGCCGGTGGATCCGTGGAGAGAGTGATTCTCCCACAGTTATCTCGTGTGAAAGTTTTCCGGTTGGGTAATCTCTTTCCCCTCCCTTGTGTGATTTCTTCTCTTTAGTTGTGGTGGATTTCGCTCATCGTTTTCTCCGGATCTTTAATTTAATCGCTGCAAGTTTTGAATCGAAATCGCCGTTGCAAGGCTTTTATTTCCGGATCAGGTGGATCCTATTTGCTTGAGCGGATCTTGGCCTATAGCCTTGGTCTTGCTCTCAAAAAGGAGTGGCAACCTTTGTGTTTTCTTGGGGAATAATCCGACTCAAATTTCCGATCGTTGTTTTCGAGTCGACCATTCCTCCTTTGTTGTTTGTGCTGCGTTTTGTGACGAGGAAATATTGTGGGCGATATGTGCTATGTAGGTGCGGTAGATCTACGACGTGTTGTGCGTAGGGAGAGTGTTAGCTTCGCGGATAGATCTCATCCGACATCCCTACATCAATTTGGTATCAGAGGCGGTCGTTTCAACTCCCGCGTTGCCAACATCCTCTCTGCATTCCTTGTTGGTCGATCGGATCTAAATAAAAAATAAAAAAAATTATTTTCTGTGGTCTGCCAATAGCGGGCTGAAATCTTTATTTTTCAGCAAAATTTCAAAACAAAATTTTTTTAACGATCTACGTGTTATTCACTTTGGTAATATATAAAAATATCTTATTTTCAATATAGCTACAGCCCTAGGAAAATTCATCTTTCCCGGGGCCTCCCAAACCTGAATGCGCACTAGGCTAGGAACGGAGTACGCAACCCCGTCTACGTCTAGGATGGCTGCGAACGAGCATGGTGATCCCAACACCGCGGATATAGAGGGTCTTCGTGCCGAAATGGCTGAGCTTAGGAACGACTTAGCACAGATCCTACAAAACCATGCTAGGCCACCCCCGCCACCCGTTAATGTTGACCGGCCCAACCGGCACCAACATAACTCTGATTCGGATTCTAATGGGGACTCCCCACGGGTGCCCCCTAGGGGACACCGCCCCGAGCAAGACTTTGACATTACTAGGGCCATTAAGATAAATGCCCCCACGTATGATGGCATGGGAGACCCCCAAATCTTCCTTAACTGGACTGTGGATATGGAGTGTTACTTCGAGTGGCACAACCTGACGGATCCCCAAAAGGTCCAAGTTGCCCGGATGAAGTTAACAGGTCGTGCAAAGATGTTCTGGCTGAATGAGGAGCGAAGATTAGGAACCGGACACGGAGCCCCCCTTATAGGTTGGCCAGTAATGAAGAACCTGTTGACCGATCAGTACGTTCATGCGTACCATCGGACATAGATGTTCGATGAGCTTGCCACTCTACGGCAGGGCTCAAGCTCGGTAGCTGAATATATGGGTGAACTTAAGGACCGAATGGTGCGATGTGACCTTAGGGAGATTCCCGAAGTCACTTTATCTAGATTTCGAAAGGGCCTTAACCTCGATATCCAAAGGAAGCTCTTGCGATATGGGCATATGGACTTGAACACGACTTTCAATGCCGCCTTGAACATTGAAAAACACCTAGCCTCTAAGGCTCACTCCCGTTACGCACATGCGAAGCACAAGTCCACCACTGGGGCATCTTCTTCCACATATCCTGATAAGGGAAAGTTTAAATCTACCGAGTCGAAGTCAATCGTGATCACCGCTAGGAACTCCAAGAACCCTTCGAGTGAGCGTGTCCCTATCAGGAAGGTGAGCAAGGCTAACACCACTTGTTACTCTTACGGCATTCAAGGCCACTATGCCTACGAATGCCCAACAAAGACAAAAACACTAGCCTTATTAGAGCCAACCACCGACCCTGACGATTACGTATACGAGGCCGCAGAGGAGAGTGACCCCGAAGGAGTCCCTAGTGACTTAGAGGACGATCACCCCCTTATGGTGATGCGTTGTATTTTGACCACTCCTCGTCCATTAGATGATTGGAAGAGGACGAGCATATTTTCTCTGATTTTTAAGAGTGGTGAGAAGCTTTGCAAGATGATTATTGATAGTGGTAGCTGCGTGAACGTCATATCTGAGAACGCCGTAGCACGTATGTCCTTGGTCACGGAACCACACCCGACCCCATACCAGGTCGCTTGGATCAACAAGCTCTCTGTACCCGTTACCAAGCGATGCTTGGTCCCACTCTCATTCAAATCCTACATTGATGAGGTGTGGTGTGATGTCCTTCCGATGGACGCTTGCCATGTGTTGTTAGGCCGCCCTTGGCTATACGACCGTGATGTTACACATTTTGGTAGAGCCAACACTTATGAGTTCAAATTCAATGGCAAAACCATCACTTTGAAACCGACCATCCCAAAGGAGCCCGTAGTCTTGGCTAAGGACACCACTATCCCGGTAGAACGGAAAACGTTGAATCTCGTTGGTAGGAAAGAGTTTGAGAGAGATCCATTCTTTGATGGAATTATGTATGAGCTAGTCCTCTTAAGTGCGAAGCCCGATTCTAGCATTTTGGATGAGCTACCTAGTGAGTTTCGGGTACTGTTGGAGGAGTATAGGGACGTGTACCCGGATGAGTTGCCGCCCACGTTACCCCCGCTTAGGAATATCCAGCATGCGATAGATCTCATCCCGGGGTCTTCCTTGCCAAACCAGCCCCATTATCGACTCCACCCCGCGGCTCACCTAGAGTTGCAATCTCAGATCGAGGGCTTGCTGGCGAAAGGTTTTATTAGGACTAGTATGAGTCCATGTGCTGTACCAGCCCTACTTGCCCCCAAGAAGGATGGTACATGGAGGATGTGCGTTGATAGCCGGGCTATCAACAAAAACACCATCAAGTATAGGTTCCCCATTCCCCGCATAGATGATTTGTTGGATGTCTTGTATGGAGCCACCGTATTCTCCAAATTAGACCTTCGGAGTGGCTATCACCAGATTAGGATACGAGAGGGCGATGAGTGGAAGACAGCGTTTAAGTCGAAGGAAGGTCTGTACGAATGGCTTGTGATGTCCTTTGGGTTGTCCAATGCCCCTAGTACCTTCTCCCGGATGATGACACACGTCTTTCAGCCATTTATGGGAAAGTTCGTTGTCGTCTACTTTGACGATATTCTGATTTATAGCACCTCCACTACCGAGCACATCTCCGACAAGAGAGTGATCCTTTCCACACTGCGGAAGGAGACGTTATTTCTTAACCTTAAGAAATGCACTTTTTATGTCTCGGAGGTAGAGTTCCTAGGGTATATAGTCGGCTCTGAGGGTATTCAAGTTGATCCGGGCAAGGTTCAGGTCATTAAGGACTGGCCCGTGCCAACCACCCTACGTGAGGTGCGTAGTTTCCATGGGTTAGCCACGTTTTATCGTCGTTTCATACGAGACTTCAGTAGTATTATGGCGCCTATCACGGACTGTATGAAGAAGGGAGAGTTTACGTGGACGAAGTCCGCCACCCATGCTTTTGAACGAATCAAAGAGCTTATGACGGAGGCACCTGTCTTACGTCTACCTGACTTTGCTAAAGTCTTTGAGCTCACATGCGATGCGTCTGGGGTCGGGATTGGAGGTGTCTTGAGCCAGGAGGGCCATCCCGTTAGTTATTTTAGCGAGAAGTTGTCCGGCCCTAAACTGAACTATTCCAATTATGATAGGGAATTTTATGCTGTAGTCCGATGTCTACACCATTGGAGGCACTATCTCCTCTCCAAGGAGTTTGTGATCCTCTCTGATCATGAGGCTCTATATTTCATCAACAGCCAGCATAAGATCAGCCCACGACACGCTAAGTGGGTATCTTTCTTACAAGGATACATGTTTAATCTCAAGCACCTTAAGGGAGCCGATAACCGAGTCGCGGACGCCCTTAGTCGTCTTACGCTTTTACTCACCTCTATGGAAGTACATGTTATAGGCTTTGAGCGGATTAAGGATGAGTACGCCACATGTCCTGACTTCCAGGACTTCTATTTATCTGCCCAGGATAGCTCCCCCACGACGATATCTGCATACGTCATCAAGGATGGTTACCTGTTTAGGAACGGAAAGCTATGTATTCCGCAGTCATCGTTACGACTACATATTATATGGGAGTTGCATAGCGGAGGGTTGAGTGGCCACTTCAGTAGAGATAAGACCACTACGTTAGCCGAGGACAAATTCTATTGGCCAAAACTTAAGGTTATGGTGGGACAGGTAGTGAGTAGCTGCCGCACATGCCAGGTATCTAAGGGTAGTAAAACCAACGTAGGATTATATACACCCTTGCCTATTCCTTCCATGCCTTGGGTCGACGTTAGTATGGATTTTGTATTAGGCCTCCCCGTTACCCTACGCTGTCACGAGTCAATTTTTGTAGTTGTGGATAGGTTTTCAAAGATGGCTTATTTCATCCCGTGCAGTAGGACAAATGATGCGTCTCACGTCGCTAAGCTTTATTTTAAAGAAGTCGTTAGTCACCGTGGAGTGCCCAAGACCATAGTGTCGGATAGGGACGTAAAATTCACTAGTTATTTTTGGAAGACTCTTTGGATATTAATGGGAACGAAATTATTGTTTTCCTCTGCCTATCATCCCCAAACTGATGGGCAGACGGAAGTGGTTAATCGGAGCTTAGGAAATTTGTTACGATGCCTCGTGAGTGATCACAAGAGCACTTGGGATCTTCTCCTTCCCCATGCCCAATTAGCCTACAATAATTCCAAGAATCGGTCTACGGGTCTGTCCCCAAATGAGATTGTCCACGGGTATAAGGCTCCTGTGTCGCTTGACTTGGTGTCGTTGCCCCCAACGTACAAGGCAAGTCAATTTGCACAATCCTTCGCCCAGCACATCCATGATTTACACGCACGTATACGGGACACCTTGACTACGCAATACGACTCTTATCAAGCGCACGCTAATTTACATAGGAGAGTATCAGACTTCAAAATTGGCGATCTAGTTTTAGTCCGTTTGGTTCCCGAACGCTTGCCAACTGGCACCGTTAAAAGTTAGCACCAAAGCGCGCCGGCCCTTTTCGGATTATTAAAAAGCTAGGTGACAACGCTTTCGTTTTGGACTTGCCTGCTGATTGGGGTATCTCCCCCATTTTTAATGTTTCGGATTTAACGATGTTTGTGTCACCACCACAAGAGTTGATTTCTTTGTTGTCTTCTTCTCCCGCTAAAAATTCTCATGGGTTGGGGAGTGGTAGTACGGATGATCTCTCTCTTTCGTTCCCCACAGGTATATCATCGGATGGTAAGTTACCTTCTTTCCTGCCTACTGCTAATATGTTCCCCAGGTTTCCACGGACGTTCTCCACTCTAGAGATGATACTTGATGCTGAGCCTGTTACCACTGCTGATGGCGACACCCACCGCTTTCTCATCCGTTGGCGTGATCGGCCCCCTTCAGATGACTCTTGGGTGCTCGAGACGGAGTTGCAGAGTTTGGATGCCGCTCTCCTTCACCGCTATCGCTTGGACCACGCAACGGAGATGCGTGCATTTGAGCGGGGGAGGATTGATGGCGCGGCCCCTCCTCCACCAGTTGAAGACGATGCTGATGATGTTGTTGATGATCCGGTTGCTAAGGCCATACGACTCAAGGACGTGAGTCGGCACGATGACGCTAACGGACGGCTACGCTACAACCTCCGCCCGCGACGTGCTACCGCCACGACAACGCCTTAGTTTTATTTATTTCCTTTTCGTGCACTCTATTTTATAATTGGAATATAAAATTATCCTATGCTTATGTGATAATTTTATATTCATTGCATGTGTTGTTGTATTTTCAATTTGAACTATTTTAGTTTTGGTGTGCAATTAGCCATTCGGATGGATGAGATTAAATCTCCATCATGAAGGGCTAAGGCTTATTTGTAACTCCTATTAGCCATTCGGATGGATGAGATTAAATCTCCATCATGAAGGGCTAAGGCTTATTTGTAACTCCTATTTAAAGGAGGCTATCATGAAGAGTTAAAGTAATTGGAAATTTCGGCCACCATGGAGAAGTCCATAGCTGCCCCCTCCCCTTTGGTGTGAAGCCAAGCCTTGCCTCCTCCATCCCCGTTCGGTGCGACTCCGGCGTGGCTTCCTTCGGTGCGACTCCTTGTAAGAAGGTTGCAAACCATTCGGTGCGACGCCGGTGGATCCGTGGAGAGAGTGATTCTCCCACAGTTATCTCGTGTGAAAGTTTTCCGGTTGGGTAATCTCTTTCCCCTCCCTTGTGTGATTTCTTCTCTTTAGTTGTGGTGGATTTCGCTCATCGTTTTCTCCGGATCTTTAATTTAATCGCTGCAAGTTTTGAATCGAAATCGCCGTTGCAAGGCTTTTATTTCCGGATCGGGTGGATCCTATTTGCTTGAGCGGATCTTGGCCTATAGCCTTGGTCTTGCTCTCAAAAAGGAGTGGCAACCTTTGTGTTTTCTTGGGGAATAATCTGACACAAATTTCCGATCGTTGTTTTCGAGTCGACCATTCCTCCTTTGTTGTTTGTGCTGCATTTTGTGACGAGGAAATATTGTGGGCGATAGGTGCTGTGTAGGTGCGGTAGATCTACGACGTGTTGTGCGTAGGGAGAGCATTAGCTTCGCGGATAGATCTCATCCGACATCCCTACATCAGGAGTCGCTGGGGGAGCGGATGTGAAGGCAAATAGTCTTTTCGACTAATGGTTGCCACGTATTCCTTTTTAGGAGGTCACCCCGCAGGTAGAGCAGCCGCAGACTTTGCAGTAGGACAGCCAATCCAGGACGACAGGGCCTGAAGTGACATTACCATCCCTACCTTCGGTTATGGATGTGAGTGTTGTGAGATTCTGATGTAGCCCGTTTGGGCAACTTTATAGATGTACTCTGATATTGTTGAAGCATGTTTTAGCTTCTCTTATTTGATGTATTTGGACATATATGCTTGGTGTGGATTTGACTTCTCTCTCTCTCTCTCTCTTTATATTATGGTTGGGTTGGCATGTATATATTGATATTGGTTGTAGCCGGCGGAATAGGCGTCTTGGGGTACAGGTTAGCCCGAGTGCTAATGCTACCGCAAGGCGGCTGTTCCGGGCATAATACCCCCCCCCCCCCCTTCGTTCCATATTTTGGGATCCGGGAGGGGGGGGTCTTACACTGACTGCGCAGGGACAACTCCTAAGTACAAGCATAGCATTTCTCCTGATCGGGGGCTTTGCAGCAAGGGTGTTGAAGCCTGTTGTTTCTTTAACTGTTCAAAAGCTTGCGAGCACTCTCTTGTCCATTCAAACTTGGCCGCTAATCGAAGAGTTTTGTAGAATGAAGCACTCTTATCACCAACTCGAGAGATGAATCTCCCGAGTCCTGCCAATCTCCCACCTAACTGCTGAACCTCTTTAGGTGAACGGGGAGGGGCCATATCAAGTATAGCTTTAACTTTATCAGGATTGGGGGCAAGCCCTTCTGGAGTAAGGAGATGACCAAGGAATTTCGCCTTACTCTCCCCAAATGTACAGGTTGAAGGATTGAGTTTCATCTTATATCTCCGTGGAGTAGAGAACTTTCTGGTAAATATTGCAGGTGTAGTGAAAAGGATTTGCTTTTGATCAAGAGATCATCAACATACACATCAATGTTTCTTCCTTTTTACCATTTAAACACATGATCCATCATACGTTGATAGGTTGCACCAGCATTCTTAAGCTAGAAGAGCATCACAAGATAACAACAACATCCATCATTGGTTATAAAGTACGTATGGGGAACGTCAGGCATATGCATTCTTATTTGATGATACCCAGAGTTGCATCTAAAAACTCATAAAAGAACACCCTACTGCAGAATCAACTAATGAATCTATTCAAGGCAAGGGGTAAAAATCTTTGGGGCATGCTTTATTTAAACGAGTGAAATCTACACACATTCGATATTTCCCTCTTGACTTTTTAACCATTACAATGTTTGATATCCAGGAGGGATATTGGATTTCATGTATAAACTTTGCTTTGAGTTGCTTCGAGACCTCCTCTCTGATTGGATCAGCAAGTTTTGCTGCCACGTCTTTCTTCTTCTGCACTGGCTTGAAACTGGGATTAATATTGAGATTGTGGCAGGCAACATCTGGATCAATGCCTGGCATATCCTCCGCTGACCAAGCGAAGACATCCAGGTTCTCTAGCAGGCATGAGATCAACTTGGTATTTTGATCTTCTGGTAAATCTGAATAGATGGAGAGTTTCCTCTCCTCCCCCTCAGTAATGGGGACTCGTTATATCACCTGGGTAGGTTCCAGGTGGGCTCCTTCTCTATCAACAACAGCTTCTGATATAGAAAAATTTTTTGATGCTACTGCTGGTAACACTGGAGGTGCAATTTCAGTCATGTTGACTGTCCGAAGATAGCACTCTCGAGCTTGCCTTGGGTCACTTCTTACCCTGCACTGTCCTCCATCAGAAAAAACTTAATTGCAAGGTGGTAAGTTGAGACCACCGCTTGATATCTGTTGAGCAAAGGCCTTCCGAAGAACGCATGATAACTGCTAGGAGCATCGACCACTATAAACTTGATCAGTTTGGTTGCTCCTCCCAGCTTCACTGACAGAGTGACGCTTCCCTCAGCTTCATTCCCCTCTGTATAAAAACCGTAGAGCGGCCCTTCGGTGGAAAGAAAAGGCTTCCCAGTCTTCAGGGCCTCAAAAGTTTATTTGAACAGAAGATTTACTGAACTGCCAGTATCAATAAGGATTCTGTCCACTATTTAATCTTCAATTGCTGCCTTGATCACAATAGTGTCATCAAACGGATTGTCAGTTTGAGGAAGATCGGCCTGACCAAAAATAACATCTCCTCTTGATGGTGCAGAGGAAGAGGGAGAGGCGACCTCTGCTCGAGAGACCCTCGTGATTGAAGATTTTCGAGTCGACTCGGTCCCTGCACCACCAAGAATGTAGAAGAGTCACCCCAGGGCTCCCTCATCATCAGCATCAAAGCATTCAGTCTGAACATTGATAGGCCCCAGACGGCCTACATCTTCAATCTCTTCACACTCCCAACGGGCTTCTGCCACCTCCTTGCCCTTGGAGGTGGACAGCTTTGAAGAATCAACCTTCTTGCTCAGGTCCTTGATCTTTCCCTCGACAAGCAGTCTTTTAACCAGTTGCCGAAGGGCTTTGCAGTCTTCAGTGGAATGACCCTTGTCTCTGTGAAATTTGTAGTACCGAGCACTGTTCCTTGGTCTCCACTCTCTTGGAGGCCCTTGTTTCATTTCATCTGATTTCCTCTGCAGGATCTGGATGACCTCATCAATGTCAAGTCTAAGATCAGCAAACTCCTCCACGGAGTTGCTGTCAAGCTACCTCTGAGCAGGCAGAGCTTCTTGGAGAATAGGGAGCACTTGTTGCGGTAAGGTCGGAGTGGTAGCCAACGACAGTCTCTGCGCATGAAACTGTTGATGGTCGATGAATGATTTTTTATGACGGAAGTTTCGACCACTCTGAGGAGGAGGATGGAAATCTGGACGAGAAGGCTTATGGTAATGATGGCTGAAAGCAGAAGAGTTGGAGGCATCCCATCTTTAAGCCTTAGCTGTCAGGAATGAAATATAGGTCGGGTTGGCGTTCTCGCCCTCGATGAAGCGGTTGACCATGACAATCAACTCTTGATAGATAGCTGGTGCTTTTGTTGTTGCTTTGAACTTCAAGGGACCTTCCCGGAGGCCATGAATCAAGGCAACTTAATAATCATCGGGGTTCACATTCCTCGCCCCCTGGATCTCTTTCTGAAAGAGATCAACGAATCGAGGAACCGATTCGTTATCCCTTTGCTTGATTTCAAAGAGAGCGGCTATGTAATGGCCTCCCCAGCTCACGCTCGCATGGACGGCCGCCGGCACCCCCAGCACCACGCTCGAAAGGGTTTAGCCTAACAAGGTCTGCAGACCATGTACCCCAACCCCTCTCCATCCATAGGCGGGTTGTTGAGGCCGGGGATCAAACCTGAGACCTCCTTGATAAGGAGTTTTCAAACCACTCCTCATCACCAACTCAGTTGTAGCTCAATTAGTGATGAGGTGTTGTTTGAAAATTCCTTATCAAGGAGGTCTCGGGTTCGATCCCCGGCCTCAACAACCCGCCTATGGATGGAGAGGGGTTGGGGTGCATGGTCTGCAGACCTGGTTAGGCTGAAATCTTTCGAGCGTGATACTGGGGTTGCCGGCGGCCGTCCTTCCGAGCGTGGGCTGGGGAGGCCATTACAAAAAGTGCACTTTTTGTAACGGCCTCCCCAGCACCACGCTTGTCGTTCGTCCTTACGAGCGTGGTGCTGGGAAGGTCGTTACAGGCTGGTCCATCTTTTCACTTCTTAGAGGTAGAAAACCTCAGCTAGAGCTCACTGTGGAGTTAAGCAAAAGAAGAGATTATGCCTGGAGGTAGCTCATAGAACCATTCCCTCGCCTGTCCTTCGAGAGTGGTGACTAAAAGCTTGCATTTTATTGCTCGGAGAGAAATCTCAGTGCAACAACCCCTTCAAATGCTTGGAGATGGGCGACAGGATCAGTCTCCCCTGAGTAGAAGGGAAGACAAGGCTCTCTGAAGTTGATGGGTGCTGACTCTCATTGGATTCAATCGACGAAGGGAGAGGGAGTTTCAAACTCCAGTGGATAAGAAGGGCGGACTGGAGTAGGTGGGTCTAAGTGCTCTGCGGACTGGCAATCTGTGAAGTTGAGCTGGCGGGCAGGAGTGCCCTGGCTGCCTCCCTGAAGAAATCCATGAAGGAGGTGAATTGCTCCTCTTGAGGCCGCAGAGGAGCTGCGGACTGAGCTGGATGGTGAGGGTTAGGAGTGACTGCTGGAGATTGTCAAATAGGAGTTCGGCGAGCTGATGTCTGGCAGACTGGCATATCCGTAGGATTTGCTGCGTCCTGGGGCGCAAACCGCTGAGTCAGTGCAAGCAAAGCCTGACTGATTGTATCAAGGCACTGATCCGTCTCCCTGCGAGATCGCTCAGCCTCCCAGCAAGACTGTTCGATGGCTTCCCACAGAGAGTCCTCCAATGAACTGGAGCGGTCTGAATGGCGGGCTCGGTGGTCTGACATCCTGTCCGCTAGATTCAAAATACTACTTGATCTGAATGTCGCGTGTTAACTGTTGATGCACGAAAGCGGAAAGAGAGTCGAGCACCCCCAGCTAACGGTTTGAGCATCGGGGAATGGAAAGGAAAAGGCAACTGCAAGTAGCAACCTATTAAGCAGAAGAGAGATAAAGAACAACAAGACTGTGAGCTACGACAACAACAGACTTCGCTCATCGCGCCCTGAATGCCTCTCTTGCGATGTGCTTTCCTTTGATTGCAAGTGCGCGGCCTTCAGCTGGGGCTGAAACATCTGATGGAGCAGCGCAATCTGGAAGTCGTGATAGATGGAAGATGTGACGATGCATGGAATTGATAGTTCGATGCAAGTGCGCGGCCTACCAATCAACCCGGCTCAAGGGAACAATGGGCTCCGATGATGGCCTCAGAATCTCGTCGCCTGCGGACTGGCTGCATTCAGATGTGGCTAAAACCTTCGATGGAGCAGCACGATCTGGAAGTCGTGACCTATCCACCGGAAGCTCGACAGCCCGCTTTCCCTTGTCTTCCCGTGCCAGCGCCAAATACTTTCCTTTGTAGAAGCAGACGTCATCTGCATGCCGCTTCTTCTCCCTATCAGACTTCTCCAATGACCTTGAGACGCTAGCGACCTGGTCCCTTAGAGCCTTCTCGCACTCTTCCCCCATCTTCAATTCCACTCGAATTTCTTTTATTTCATCGTGAAATTTCTTTTCTAATATGGCGATTTTGTCTAAAACTTCGCCATACAGATGGAAGATGTGATGATGCATGGAATTGATAGTTCGATGCAAGTGCGTGGCCTCCTGATCCACACAGCTCAAGGGAACAACGAGCTACGATGTCGGACTCAGAATCTCGTCCGCTGCGGGCTGGCTGCCTTCAGCTGGGGCCAAAACCTCAGATGGAGCAGCATGATCTGGCAGTCGCGACCTCTCCACCGGCAGCTCGGCAGCCCGCTTGCCCTTATCTTCTCGCACCAGTGCCAAATGCTTTCCTTTATTGAAGCGGACATCATTTGCAAGCCGCTTCTTCTCCCTATCAGACTTCTCTAGCGCCCTTGAGATGCTGGCGACCTGGTCCCTTAGAGCCTTCTCGTGCTCTGCCCCATCTTCAACTTCGCTCGAATTTATTTTATTTCATCTTGAAATTTCTTTTCTAACATGGCGATTTTTTCTAGGCCAGACTGCCCACCTTTTGCGGACTCATCAAGTGAGATCACATCGGCAGAAGCATCTGGCGTGGGCACGATCTTGCTGGTCTCAACGGAACTTGGTGGCGATCTCCTTCCTGCAGCAAAGAAAACCAAGATCATATTCAAATCCAGGCCACAGTGGACTCAAAATGCAGAGATAAAAGTTCGCTTTTAGCAAAGGCCACGACGAGTTGGCGACTATCAAATACAGGCTGCATTATTTGCTCCGGATTAAAGGCACTTAGTCATTTACTCCATTCGCGGTGGACACTGTCTCTCTTCTCAGCCTCCGAGCTCATCGACATGACTATGTCTTCAGTCTCAGTAATGATCTTGATTGACCTTGACTTCCGCTGAGGCAACCTGTAAATCCACTGATGCTTAAAGTATTTGGGCACTGGTTGGATTTTACATGTCAACAGGAACTCTACAGCCGCTCGCAGGTCCTTCGCTTGCTTGTTTGCAGCGATCTGCTTTGAGGCCGCCTCAATTGACTTCATGTGAGCAGCAATCTTCTCCTGCTGCTCGGTGATCTTCCTCTTCAGCTCTTGCTCTTCTTCTTCTACGACAGATGTAGGGGGGTTGTCGGCAATATTTTCCCCTAAGATTTCGACATCAGGCTCCACCACCTCTGGTAAGGATTGATTTATAAGGTCAAGCTGCTCGATATCTATAGAATTCAGTATCTCGTCAGTTGACAGACTGATTGTTGAGAGGTAATTGTTTCCTGGGATGTCGGCCTCTGGGGTAACAGGTCCGCCTTCAGAGACTTCCTTCTCCCACGGCCTATGTTGCAAGCTCGTAGCCCTAGTCCGCAAGGAGATGTTCTTCTCCTTCCTTACCCACAGTTTCTTCTCAACCCGCTCCGCGACGGTGGATTCTTCACTCTTCCTCTTCTTCATCTTAGAAGGGGCTTCTTTCTCAGTGGAGTCCGCAACAACCTGCCCTAAGTCCGGTAGGCTCTCGCAGACTGTCTCCGTGTTCACAACAACCAATGATTGTGAATGCACCTCTTCCTCAACTTGCCCTCTAGCAGGACTCCTATCTTGATCCAAATCAATGATAGGCTGCTGACCCAATGAAGGGACTTCGGCCACATTCGCAGATTTATGTTTGTCAGTAATTTTTGGAAGACTAAGACTCTTGTCCGCACTCTTTGATGGGTCTACTGAATGAGATGCAGCAACACCTCTGGTTCTCTCGCGCGCAGGCACATCAGCTTGGGAGACTGCTTCTCCAGTAGGCTTCTTACTCTGACAGCTCTCTCCGGCGGAGCGGACAGGATCTCCCCGCCACACCACCTTTTTAGTTTTCATTGGTGTCTTGGATTTCTCTTACTTTACTGTGAGGTTGCTGAAGAACGCGCCAAGCCTTGCCATGACGGACTGCAAAGTCAAGACTGCAAAAGGTGAGAAGCGACCCGTGGCGTTGGAAACTTTTGACAAATGCAGGCCTTCCAGCGATATTTATAGCGCTGACAGAATTAATGAGGTTTACAGACTCATTGGTTAAGCAAACATTTTCAAACTTTCGAGAAACTTAAAAATGTTCGGGGATTATGTTAACCCCAAAGTCTGCAACACGTCCAAGGTCCCAGGCACATCATCGACGGACTCTGTTTGGCAGTCCGCCCAGCTCGGTAAAGCATCGACATTCAGCAAGTCCTAGGGTTGATCCCCTTCGTCGGCTGACTTGGTGCTCAGTCCGCCCAGCTCGACATGCCCTAGAAAGATCAGCTCAGGATTGATCCTCTCTTCAGGCGGACTCAAAGGTCTGTCTGCCCAGGTCATGGACCTCCGGCAGGATCGCACCTTGTAGTAGTTTTAATGACCTGGCCCTTTATACCATGCATCATCGGCCTACCAGCAGTCCGAGTTTAGAGCTCAGAGGCCCACCGCACCCTTGCCTGGGCCGGCAGCTTGTCTCGCCCCAGGACACCACTGGTAGTAAGCCTAAGCATCAAGGCCTGTAGGCCCAATGCACCTCAACCAAATCTCCGTGCATGTTTATCAGCAACGGTAGGTTGTTGCCACGGGGTCTCGAACCCTCAACCTTGATAAAAGAGTCTTAATACCACTCATCATCACCAACTAAGCTGCAGCTTAGTTGGTGATGAGGAGGGGTATTAAGACTCTCTTATCAAGGTTGCTGGTTCGAGACCCCATGGCAACAACCTACCGTTACTGATAAACAGACACGGAGATTTGGTTGGGGTGCAATGGGCATGTAAGTCTTGATGTTTAGGCTTACTGCCAGTGGTGTCGTGGGGCGAGACAAGCCGCCAACCCATGCAATGGTGCGATGGGCCTCTGAGCTCTAAACTCGTACTGCATGTAGGCCGACAACGCTTGATCTAAAGGGCCGGGTCATTACAAAAAAGTGCACTTTTTTGTAACGACCTGGCTCTTTAGACCAAGCGTCGTGTAACAGCTCAAAGTGCAGAAACAGGAAATTTTGAGTGACACGGCCTGTGACACGGGCGTGTCCCAGGGCGTGTCAGTTGACACGGCCTGCGACACGGGCGTGTCGCAGGGCGTGTCGAGGTTGTGTCGACGATTGGGCTTTGTCTCGACGATTTTTGCTCTCGGCGATGCGCTGAGAGGAGGCACACGTCCCAGGACACGGGCGTGTCCAAGGCCGTGTCGCATGCTCGACGAGTTTTATTCGACGATCGTCGAGTGTCGAGACGTGAGTGTCGAGTGTCGAGAGATTGAACACGGCCTGTGACACGCCCGTGTCACAGGGCGTATCAAATTAGGCGACGAACTCGGCCCGCCGAAGGATTTCGACAGGGCGTGTCTTTGTGCCGTGTCTGGGCACACGGCCTGGGACACGGGCGTGTCACAGGCCGTGTGAAGTCTCGGGATGATTTGGGATTTTTTTCACCCAGGTACACGGCCGCAGACATGGGCGTGTCTGAAGGCGTATTGGTGACACGGCCCATGACACGGGCGTGTCCCATGGGCGTGTCACTGGTTTGGATAAGTCGGTTGACCACCGCTTGAGGCACACGGCCTGGCACACGGCCGTGTTTGAGGCCGTGTCGGGTCAAAATATGTGTTTTTGGCAGAATCGTGGCCATCCATTCCTTCAGTCTAGATCCAAGGGCTGAAGCTTCTTCTTCTTTTTCCTTAAGGGCCGAAATCAGAGAAAGACTTCTCATTTCTTTGGCCTTGAACTTTCTTCAAGTGAAGAGAGAAAGAGAGAGAGAAATGAGTAGGAAGAAGGAAAGGGGGCTGCTGCTGGTGGTGCTGCGGTTTACCGACGAGAGATCCGAAGCCAGCGTTGCGGAAGAGACGATCTTGCGAGTCTTGCAAGCTAGCTTTGAGGCCATGGCACCGAAGCGGTCGTCAAGGGTAATGACTTTTCTTCCTAGCCATGTGAAGGCTTCCTTTTTGGCATATTTTGTGATTTCCCCCACCAAGAGGTGGCTGGTTTTGGAAATCTTTGGGTGGATGCTTGAAATCCCCTTTGTTAGCATATAGATCCGAAAATGCAGTACGGAATAGGCATGCTGTGTGAAGCCCATCTGGACAGGTTAGTCTGGATTGGTGATATTGCATACGAACCGGAGAAGACTCCGTGATAAACGTGTAGTGTAAGGAGTCTACGGGTTATGCCTGCGAAAAGGAGTAGCAGGAAGTACTGGGGTGGTAGCCCAGGAAAATAGCCATGGGATGTTTTTGGGTCCAACCTGTGAATGAGGCACAGGAAGTACTGGTGGGACCAGGAAAGGCACTTTTGTGATGTTTGATGTCATAGGGTGTCCACCTGTGAAGCGAGTCACAGGAAGTACTGGTGTGCCCAGGAAAGACCCCTGACATTTGTGCTTGTGCGGTGTCCACCTGTGGAGAGAGTCACAGGAAGTACTGGTGTGCCCAGGAAAGACCCACTGTTGCTATGAGGAAATGGGTATAGAGAAATACCCAGGCTTGAATGCCAAGAACAGGATTGGTGAGACCGACCCGCGCCTTTGATATAACCATGAGTATGCTGTACTCGGAGAAGGCAAGGCGATTTGAGCAACGGGGGGTGGAGGATCCGACCTGCGCTATGTCCGTCCGACGTGAGACCAAAAAGTGCGGTCTGTTGGAGCGCATAGCAAGAGTCTTCGGCCTGCGCGCCATGACACAACGGGGGGCTACGGGCCATCCCAGTGTCCGAAGACTAACTCCGGCTGCACGCCATGGAGTAAATGCTCAAGAGATTTACCGTTGGGTGATAACCCTAAGACGGTGGTGGGCAAGAGATTGCCAGAACACCAAGAATGTGCCCTGAGTGCACGGACCGTTGGGCCGGGCGGCGAACGGTTGTGATGGCTTGTGTCCGTGAAAGCACATTTTGATGATATAGCTTGCCATACTTGTGATCTAATATGCCTGCAGGGAAGATTATCGCTACCCCGAGAGAAGGGGTAGGGTCGTTATAATTTGGTCAGCTGAACGCTGACCGTTGCTTTTGTTTGCCACCGGTGGGTGGATTGTCCCTTTCCAGGTGCTGGAGAGCCGAGCGGATCGCATAGAGGCTGATGTTCCTGCGGGTGTTGTTGCTGCTGCTGCTAGCCCTCGAAGGCTAGCTGTGTTCTTTTGTGTGTTTTCTTTTCCTGTGGCCGGCCTGCGCTCCAATTGTTTAGGCCACTGTGTGAAAGCCCTATATAGGCCATAAGGCCAACTCTTTTGTACGTGTTGTAAGACATTCCTATATGATATAAAATGTGGAGTTTTATGTTTGGACATTCATGAGGAGTTCAAGTTGTAGTCTAGGCTTCCGCTAGAATGCTTTGTGTTAGGTGCGATGCGCGACTCTGGTATCATCCTGTACCTTCACCGACTGTTTTGTGATATATCCTGTGGGGCCCCGGCCGGACCTTCTAGAATATATCATATGAACGGATGGGGTTGTTACATTTTTGGTATCGGTCGTCTTGGTCGTTCCCTCTCGACGTCGTGGTCGACTTCTTTTGTGGGGTGGCGAGCACGTGTTTGTGCACACCAAAGTCTACGAATGAACTCCTGAATGTCCATGATAGGAATGCATATTTGTGTGTTTGAGGAACCTATGTGTTCTTATTTTGTGTTGATTGCTTGGGTACGACCGCTAATGTGCGTGTCTTCTCCACCTTTAGGTAACACGAAGTGGAGCTAGGACGTCTGAGTCCCAGCGTTCTAATGAAAGTACGGCACCAGCCGCGGTGCCTACACCTCCACCGTCTGAGGAACATGTGCGTTTAGTTGCGGAGGCCTTATTTACCATGATCCACGGTCAGCCACTTAGGCCGGAACAAGCGGCTGTGAGGCCAGAACAGGTGGCGGCAAGGCCTGAACCTGTTGTGGATGTGGCTCCTCAAGCGGCTGAGAAGCAGCTAACGCGGTTTATGAGTTTCCATCCGCCTACGTTCTCGGGAGTGGGAACCCCGACGCAGGCTGAGGATTGGTTATCGCGCGTCAAGCGAGTAATGACGGCGATAGGAACGGCGGAGCATCAGAAAGTTACCTTAGCCACCTTCTTGCTTGAAGGAGAAGCTCGTTTATGGTGGGATGAGATGGAGTTGCATCATTTGGCGGGTCGTCCGTTAACCCAAGTATCGATGGAAGAATTCTCCCGGCTCTTCCTAGCGAAGCACCTTCCTGTGGCTCAACGGATAGCCATGGAAAATGAATTCCAACGGTTGACTCAAGGTGATGGCAGTGTTGACGCGTACCTGCATGAATTTACTCGCTTGGGGCGGTATGCGGGTTTGATTTTTGCTGATGAGCAGAGGAAGATGAATCGGTTCTATGAAGTACTGAGGGACGAGATGAGATTCCTTGTGTCCAGTTCTGTGAACCAAGGTTTCCAAGCGTTGGTTGACACCGCAACCGCGTTGGAAAAGGACATGAAAAGGGTGCAAGGGAAGAAAGCTTTGGCTGTGTCGCAACCGGAGTGGAAGGCGCCCCGATCGGGAAAATCATTTTATAAGAAGAGATGGGGTAAGAAGTCCAAGCCTAGTGGACAAGCTCCTTCATCAGTTGCAACGGGAGCAACATCAGGGGCAACCTCCAAGCCAGACACTCGTACCTGCTTCAATTGTGGCCGGATGGGACATATTGCGCGAGATTGTCGGATGCCGCCAAAGAGTGAAAAGAAGGCGGGAGCATCTTATGCGGAAAAAGGAAAGGCGGTGGTGGATTCTTCTGCCTCGCAGGCGCAACCCCGGGTCTACAATCTTGGCCTGCGAGAGGCCATCAAGCAGAGTGACGTGGTCACAGGTATGAGTTTAGTTTGCTATTGTTTGTATATTTTACTTAGTACTCCTATGTTTGTGGTTTGTGTGTGTGACATGTTTGTCATAGGCTTTGTGATGATTCGGGACACGCTGGCGCGAGCACTGTTTGATACAGGTGCATCGCATTCTTTTCTGTCTCGTGAGTTTCTTACGCGGCTTGGGATACCCAGTCGTGCAAAGGCAGATAGCGTCAGAGTGGTGTTGCCGAATGGTTGTTGGATGCTTGCGGATCAAGCTTGCGATGTGGCGGTTCAGTTAGGAAGTCGGGATTTTCGTTTAACCACATTTGGTTTGCCAATATCGGAATTCGATGTGATTTTTGGGATGGATTGGCTTGCGGAGCAGCATGCTATGATTGATTGCCAGTCCAAAGAAATCACGTTGGGCCAAAATACCGAACAGAAGACCAAGTTCGCCGGTATGCGAGGAGTGGGCGGGACGTTGATGTCTGCACTCCAGGTAGTCAAAGCTGTTCGGAAGGGTGCGGAGTGTTACTTTGCACTAATTCAGGCTGTTGAGCCTAAGGCCACTTTGTGCGAGGTTCCGATTGTGGCAGACTTTACAGATGTGTTTCCCGCGGATCTCCCTGGGCTACCACCCCAGCGGGAGATTGACTTCACGATCGAGTTGGTACCAGGTGCGAAACCTGTGGCCCGCTCGCCATATCGCGTTGCGCCTAAAGAGATGGCTGAGTTGAAGGTTCAACTACAAGAAATGCTAGTGCAAGGTTATATCCGCCCAAGTATGTCACCTTGGAGCGCGCCTGTGCTTTTTGTAAAGAAGAAAGACGGTGGGTTGCGGTTGTGTATCGATTATCGTGAACTGAATAAGCTGACCGAGAAGAATAAGTATCTGATACCCCGGATTGATGAGTTATTCGATCAGCTGGTGGGCTCGACCGTCTATTCGAAGTTGGACCTGAAGTCTGGTTATTACCAGTTAAGAATTCGGGAAGGTGACATTCCCAAAACCGCATTTGGAACGCGTTATGGGCACTATGAGTTCACAGTCATGTCCTTTGGATTGTGTAATGCGCCCTCGGTGTTTATGGATCTGATGCACCGTATTTTTCGTGAGTACCTGGATCTGTTTGTGATAGTGTTCATTGATGATATCCTGGTATACTCGAAGTCCAAAGCTGAGCATGAGATTCACTTGCGGTTAGTGTTGAATACGTTGAGGCAAAATCAGCTATATGCCAAGTTCTCGATGTGCGAGTTTTGGCTATCGTCAGTGGCATTTTTGGGCCATGTGGTGAGTGGAGCGGGCATTGCAGTGGATCCAGCGAAGATAAAAGCCATACAAGAATGGCCAATGTTGTCTTCCGTGGCCGAGGTCAGGAGTTTCCTTGGACTTGCGGGCTACTATAGAAGATTTGTGGAAAACTTCTCCCGGATCGCTTTGCCGCTAACCACACTGGCGCGAAAAGATCAGAAGTTCGTTTGGATGCCAGATTGTGCACGAGCTTTTGAAGAGCTGAAGATTCGGTTGACCACGGCACCGGTGTTGTCTTCGCCATGTGGAACCGATGGATTTGTAATTTATAGTGATGCCTCAGGGAGCGGCTTAGGCTGCGTTCTTCTGCAGAGCGGAAAGGTGATTGCTTATGGCTCACGCCAGCTGAAGGTGCACGAGCGAAACTATCCCGTCCATGATTTGGAATTAGCGGCGGTGATTTTTGCACTCAAGCTGTGGCGACACTACCTTTATGGCGTGAAGGTGGAGATCTATACCGATCATAAGAGCCTAAAGTATCTATTGGAGCAGAAAGAGTTGAACATGCGACAACGAAGGTGGTTGGAGTTCCTTGGGGACTACACTTTCGAGATTCACTATACACCCGGGAAGGGGAATGTTGTCACGGATGCCTTGAGTCGGCGAGTTCCGGTTAGAGCAAATTGGTTACAAAGGCATGATGAACGTCTTATCCAGGAGTTGGAGGCATTGGAGATCTATTGTGTTGACAAGAATTCCACTGCCATTGCATGTTTGAACTGGACCGAGGTACAATGTGACCTTGCGGACCGAGTTCGACGGGCAACGGAGTTGGATAACGATCTCTTGCGCTATGTGAATGAAGGGCCAGAAGGCAAATTCACCTGGAATGACAGTCTTGTGCGAAAAGAGGGTCGTTTGTGCGTCCCAAATGTGGGGAAATTGAGGGAAGAACTGATGTATGAAGCGCATTATACCAAGTATTCCATTCACCCCGGGAGCACAAAGATGTTCAATGATATGAAGAAGCTTTTCTGGTGGCCAGGGCTCAAGAAAGATGTTGCCCTTTATGTATCCAAATGCCAAACATGTGCGATGGTGAAGGCGAAATGCCAAAAGTCGGGCGGTTATTTGAAGTCACTGCCGATCCCAGAGTGGAAATTTAATGATATTTCCATGGATTTTGTGCATGGGTTGCCAAGATCGCAGCGAGGAAATGATTCCATTTGGGTGATTGTTGACCGGCTAACGAAAGTAGCACATTTTCTCCCGAACAGGCGGGATGATTCAGTTGAAAGTTTGGCAAAGTTATATGTTGACCAGATTGTGCGTCTTCACGGTGTTCCTCGGAGCATCGTAAGTGATCGAGATGGGCGATTCACGTCAAATGATTGGAGGCTAGTTCACCGAGTGTTGGGCACGAAGTTGACTTTCAGTACGGCCTTTCATCCCCAAACGGATGGCCAAACTGAACGTACCAACAGAATAATGGAGGACATGCTCCGAATGTGCGCACTTGACTTCGGAAAGAGATGGGAAGATCATCTCTATATGGTCGAGTTTGCATATAATAACAGCTACCAGGCAAGCATTGGGATGACACCATATGAAGCCCTAAATGGAAGGAAGTGTCGTACTCCCTTGGCTTGGGTAGAAGCGGGCGAAGCTCGGGTTGTTAAATCAAATGAGGTTGAGGAAGCAAACTCAACCATACGGACTATTCGAGAGAGATTGCTGATTGCTCAAGATCGACAAGCGAAGTACTACAACGCCAAGCACCGGAACATCGAATTTGCGGTTGGCGATTGGGTCTACTTGAAAATCAAGCCATTCAAAGGTGTCTCCAGGATTCGACGATTAAAAAAGTTGAGTCCAAGATATTTGGGTCCTTTTGAAGTGGTTGAGTGAATTGGCGAAGCGGCTTATCGGCTAGCTCTATCGGCGGACTTGGGTGGGTTATATGATGTCTTTCACATCTCGGTGCTTCGAAAGGCCGTGAAAGATCCAGCTCAAGTGATCACGGATGATCGTGTGCCGGTGGAGTCTGGGCTAACAACGAGAGTTAAACCCATTCAGATCGAAGATCGAGCCGAGAAATAGTTGCGGAACAAGACGGTCGGTATGGTAAAAGTCTGATGGGACAACTGCGGCCATGAAGAGCTGACATAGGAACGCGAACAGACCATGCGAGCAGAGTTCCCGGAGCTGTTTGTGTAATCTGTAGCGAGAATGTTGTAACATCAAATTTTTTTATGTTGTAACATTTTTCTTGCTGGTTTCTGTTGCTTTCCTGTCTCTAAATTTCGAGGACGTAATTTCTTGTAGGAGGGGAGGATTGTAACAGCTCAAAGTGCAGAAACAGGAAATTTTGAGTGACACGGCCAGTGACACGGGCGTGTCCCAGGGCGTGTCAGTTGACACGGCCTGCGACACGGGCGTTTCGCAGGGCGTGTCGAGGTTGTGTCGACGATTGGGCTTTGTCTCGACGATTTTTGCTCTCGGCGATGCGCCGAGAGGAGGCACACGGTCCAGGACACGGGCGTGTCCAAGGCCATGTCGCATGCTCGACGAGTTTTATTCGACGATCGTCGAGTGTCGAGACGTGAGTGTCGAGTGTCGAGAGATTGAACACGGCCTGTGACACGCCCGTGTCACAGGGCGTGTCAAATTAGGCGACGAACTCTGCCCGCCGAAGGATTTCGACAGGGCGTGTCTTTGTGCCGTGTTTGGGCACACGGCCTGGGACACGGGCGTGTCACAGGCTGTGTGAAGTCTCGGGATGATTTGGGATTTTTTTCACCCAGGTACACGGCCGCAGACATGGGCGTGTCTGAAGGCATGTTGGTGACACGGCCCATGACACGGGCGTGTCCCATGGGCGTGTCACTGGTTTGGATAAGTCGGTTGACCACCGCTTGAGGCACACGGCCTGGCACACGGCCGTGTTCGAGGCCGTGTCGGGTCAAAATATGTGTTTTTGGCAGAATCGTGGCCGTCCATTCCTTCAGTCTAGATCCAAGGGCTGAAGCTTCTTCTTATTTTTCCTTAAGGGCCGAAATCAGAGAAAGACTTCTCATTTCTTTGGCCTTGAACTTTCTTCAAGTGAAGAGAGAAAGAGAGAGAGAAAGGAGGAGGAAGAAGGAAAGGGGGCTGCTGCTGGTGATGCTGCGGTTTACCGACGAGAGATCCGAAGCCAGCGTTGCGGAAGAGACGATCTTGCGAGTCTTGCAAGCTAGCTTTGAGGCCATGACACCGAAGCGGTCGTCAAGGGTAATGACTTTTCTTCCTAGCTATGTGAAGGCTTCCTTTTTGGCATATTTTGTGATTTCCCCCACCAAGAGGTGGCTAGTTTTGGAAATCTTTGGGTGGATGCTTGAAATCCCCATTTGTTAGCATATAGATCCGGAAATGGAGTACGGAATAGGCATGCTGTGTGAAGCCCATCTGGACAGGTTAGTCTGGATTGGTGATGTTGCATACGAACCGGAGAAGACTCCGTGATAAACGTGTAGTGTAAGGAGTCTACGGGTTATGCCTGCGAAAAGGAGTAGCAGGAAGTACTGGGGTGGTAGCCCAGGAAAATAGCCATGGGATGTTTTTGGGTCCAACCTGTGAATCAGGCACAGGAAGTACTGGTGGGACCAGGAAAGGCCCTTTTGTTATGTTTGATGTCATAGGGTGTCCACCTGTGAAGCGAGTCACAGGAAGTACTGGTGTGCCCAGGAAAGACCCCTGACATTTGTGCTTGTGCGGTGTCCACCTGTGGAGAGAGTCACAGGAAGTACTGGTGTGCCCAGGAAAGACCCGCTGTTACTGTGAGGAAATGGGTATAGAGAAATACCCAGGCTTGAATGCCAAGAACAGGATTGGTGAGACCGACCCGCGCCTTTGATATAGCCATGAGTATGCTGTACTCGGAGAAGGCAAGGCGATTTGAGCATCTGGGGGTGGAGGATCCGACCTGCGCTATGTCCGTCCGACGTGAGACCAAAAAGTGCGGTCTGTTGGAGCGCATAGCAAGAGTCTTCGGCCTGCGCGCCATGACACAACGGGGGGCTACGGGCCATCCCGGTGTCCGAAGACTAACTCCGGCTGCACGCCATGGAGTAAATGCTCAAGCGATTTACCGTTGGGTGATAACCCTGAGACGGTGGTGGGCAAGAGGTTGCCAGAACACCAAGAATGTGCCCTGAGTGCACGGACCGTTGGGCCGGGCGACGAACGGTTGTGATGGCTTGTGTGCGTGAAAGCACATTTTGATGATATAGCTTGCCATACTTGTGATCTAATATGCCTGCAGGGAAGATTACCGCTGCCCCGAGAGAAGGGGTAGGGTCGTTATAATTTGGTCAGCTGAACGCTGACCGTTGCTTTTGTTTGCCACCGGTGGGTGGATTGTCCCTTTCCAGGTGCTGGAGAGCCGAGCGGATCGCATAGAGGCTGATGTTCCTGCGGGTATTGCTGCTGCTGCTGCTAGCCCTCGAAGGCTAGCTGTGTTCTTTTGTGTGTTTTCTTTTCTTGTGGCCGGCCTGCGCGCCAATTGTTTAGGCCACTGTGTGAAAGCCCTGTATAGGCCATAAGACCAACTCTTTTGTACGTGTTGTAAGACATTCCTATATGATATAAAATGTGGAGTTTTATGTTTGGACATTCATGAGGAGTTCAAGTTGTAGTCTAGGCTTCCGCTAGAATGCTTTGTGTTAGGTGCGATGCGCGACTCTGGTATCATCCTGTACCTTCACCGACTGTTTTGTGATATATCCTGTGGGGCCCCGGCCGGACCTTCTAGAATATATCATATGAACGGATGGGGTTGTTACACGTCGCCGGCCTACCAGCAGCCCGGGGTTAGAGCTCAGAGGCCCACCACACCCTTCATGGGTCGGGGGATTGTCTCTCCCTACGGCAGCACTGGCAGTAAGCCTAAACATCAAGGCCTGTAGGCCCATTGCACCCCAACCAAATCTCTGCGCCTGTTTATTAGCAACGGTAGGTTATTGCCATGGGGTCTCAAACCCGCAACCTTGATAAGAGAGTCTTAATACCACTCCTTATCACCAACTGAGATGTAGCTTCCAGACCCTGTGGCAACAACCTACCGTTGCTGATAAACAGGCGCGGAGATTTGGTTGGGGTACAATGGGCCTGCAGGCCTTGATGTTTAGGCTTACTACCAGTGGTGTCGTGGGGCAAGACAAGCCGCCGGCCCAGGAAAGAGTGCGGTGGGCCTCTGAGCTCTAAACCCCGACGCAGGCTGAGGATTGGTTATCGCGCGTCAAGCGAGTAATGACGGCGATAGGAACGGCGGAGCATCAGAAAGTTACCTTAGCCACCTTCTTGCTTGAAGGAGAAGCTCGTTTATGGTGGGATGAGATGGAGTTGCATCATTTGGCAGGTCGTCCGTTAACCCAAGTATCGATGGAAGAATTCTCCCGGCTCTTCCTAGCGAAGCACCTTCCTGTGGCTCAACGGATAGCCATGGAAAATGAATTCCAACGGTTCACTCAAGGTGATGGCAGTGTTGACGCGTACCTGCATGAATTTACTCGCTTGGGGTGGTATGCGGGTTCGATTTTTGCTGATGAGCAGAGGAAGACGAATCGGTTCTATGAAGGACTGAGGGACGAGCTGAGATTCCTTGTGTCCAGTTCTGTGAACCAAGGTTTCCAAGCGTTGGTTGACACCGCAACCGCGTTGGAAAAGGACATGAAAAGGGTGCAAGGGAAGAGAGCTTTGGCTGTGTCGCAACCGGAGTGGAAGGCGCCCCGATCGGGAAAATCATTTTATAAGAAGAGATGGGGTTAGAAGTCCAAGCCTAATGGACAAGCTCCTTCATCAGTTGCAACGGGAGCAACATCAGGGGCAACCTCCAAGCCAGACACTCGTACCTGCTTCAATTGTGGCCGGATGGGACATATTGCGCGAGATTGTCGGATGCCGCCAAAGAGTGAAAAGAAGGCGGGAGCATCTTATGCGGAAAAAGGAAAGGCGGTGGTGGATTCTTCTGCCTCGCAGGCGCAACCCCGAGTCTACAATCTTGGCCTGTGAGAGGCCATCAAGCAGAGTGACGTGGTCACAGGTATGAGTTTAGTTTGCTATTGTTTGTATGTTTTACTTAGTACTCCTATGTTTGTGGTTTGTGTGTGTGACATGTTTGTCATAGGCTTTGTGATGATTCGGGACACGCTGGCGCGAGCACTGTTTGATACAGGTGCATCGCATTCTTTTCTGTCTCGTGAGTTTCTTACGCGGCTTGGGATACCCAGTCGTGCAAAGGCAGATAGCGTCAGAGTGGTGTTGCCAAATGGTTGTTGGATGCTTGCGGATCAAGCTTGCGATGTGGCGGTTCAGTTAGGAAGTCGGGATTTTCGTTTAACCACATTTGTTTTGCCAATATCGGAATTCGATGTGATTTTTGGGATGGATTGGCTTGCGGAGCAGCATGCTATGATTGATTGCCAGTCCAAAGAAATCACGTTGGGCCAAAATACCGAACAGAAGACCAAGTTCGCGGGTATGCGAGGAGTGGGCGGGACATTGATGTCTGCACTCCAGGTAGTCAAAGCTGTTCGGAAGGGTGCGGAGTGTTACTTTGCACTAATTTAGGCTGTTGAGCCTAAGGCCACTTTGTGCGAGGTTCCGATTGTGGCAGACTTTACATATGTGTTTCCCGCGGATCTCCCTGGGCTACCACCCCAGCGGGAGATTGACTTCACGATCGAGTTGGTGCCAGGTGCGAAACCTGTGGCCCGCTCGCCATATCGCGTTGCGCCTAAAGAGATGGCTGAGTTGAAGGTTCAACTACAAGAAATGCTAGAGCAAGGTTATATCCGCCCAAGTATGTCACCTTGGAGCGCGCCTGTGCTTTTTGTAAAGAAGAAAGACGGTGGGTTGCGGTTGTGTATCGAATCTCGTGAACTGAATAAGCTGACCGAGAAGAATAAGTATCTGATACCCCGGATTGATGAGTTATTCGATCAGCTGGTGGGCTCGACCGTCTATTCGAAGTTGGACCTGAAGTCTGGTTATTACCAGTTAAGAATTCGGGAAGGTGACATTCCCAAAACCGCATTTGGAACGCGTTATGGGCACTATGAGTTCACAGTCATGCCCTTTGGATTGTGTAATGCGCCCTTGGTGTTTATGGATCTGATGCACCGTATTTTTCGTGAGTACCTGGATCTGTTTGTGATAGTGTTCATTGATGATATCCTGGTATACTCGAAGTCCAAAGCTGAGCATGAGATTCACTTGCGGTTAGTGTTGAATACGTTGAGGCAAAATCAGCTATATGCCAAGTTCTCGAAGTGCGAGTTTTGGCTATCGTCAGTGGCATTTTTGGGCCATGTGGTGAGTGGAGCGGGCATTGCAGTGGATCCAGCGAAGATAAAAGCCATACAAGAATGACCAATGTTGTCTTCCGTGGCCGAGGTCAGGAGTTTCCTTGGACTTGCGGGCTACTATAGAAGATTTGTGGAAAACTTCTCGCGGATCGCTTTGCCGCTAACCACACTGGTGCGAAAAGATCAGAAGTTCGTTTGGACGCCAGATTGTGCACGAGCTTTTGAAGAGCTGAAGATTCGGTTGACCACGGCACCGGTGTTGTCTTCGCCATGTGGAACCGATGGATTTGTGATTTATAGTGATGCCTCAGGGAGCGGCTTAGGCTGCGTTCTTCTGCAGAGCGGAAAGGTGATTGCTTATGGCTCACGCCAGCTGAAGGTGCACGAGTGAAACTATCCCGTCCATGATTTGGAATTAGCGGCGGTGATTTTTGCACTCAAGCTGTGGCGACACTACCTTTATGGCGTGAAGGTGGAGATCTATACCGATCATAAGAGCCTAAAGTATCTATTGGAGCAGAAAGAGTTGAACATGCGACAACGAAGGTGGTTGGAGTTCCTTGGGGACTACACTTTCGAGATTCACTATACACCCGGGAAGGGGAATGTTGTCGCGTATGCCTTGAGTCGGCGAGTTCCGGTTAGAGCAAATTTGTTACAAAGGCATGATGAACGTCTTATCCAGGAGTTGGAGGCATTTGATATCTATTGTGTTGACAAGAATTCCACTGCCATTGCATGTTTGAACTGGACCGAGGTACAATGTGACCTTGCGGACCGAGTTCGACGGGCAACGGAGTTGGATAACGATCTCTTGCGCTATGTGAATGAAGGGCCAGAAGGCAAATTCACCTGGAATGACAGTCTTTTGCGAAAAGAGGGTCGTTTGTGCGTCCCAAATGTGGGGAAATTGAGGGAAGAACTGATGTATGAAGCGCATTATACCAAGTATTCCATTCACCCCGGGAGCACAAAGATGTTCAATGATATGAAGAAGCTTTTCTGGTGGCCAGGGCTCAAGAAAGATGTTGCCCTTTATGTATCCAAATGCCAAACATGTGCGATGGTGAAGGCGAAATGCCAAAAGCCGGGCGGTTATTTGAAGTCACTGCCGATCCCAGAGTGGAAATTTAATGATATTTCCATGGATTTTGTGCATGGGTTGCCAAGATCGCAGCGAGGAAATGATTCCATTTGGGTGATTGTTGACCGGCTAACGAAAGTAGCACATTTTCTCCCGAACAGGCGGGATGATTCAGTTGAAAGTTTGGCAAAGTTATATGTTGACCAGATTGTGCGTCTTCACGGTGTTCCTCGGAGCATCGTAAGTGATCGAGATGGGCGATTCACGTCAAATGATTGGAGGCTAGTTCACCGACTGTTGGGCACGAAGTTGACTTTCAGTACGGCCTTTCATCCCCAAACGGATGGCCAAACTGAACGTACCAACAGAACAATGGAGGACATGCTCCGAATGTGCGCCCTTGACTTCGGAAAGAGATGGGAAGATCATCTCTATATGGTCGAGTTTGCATATAATAACAGCTACCAGGCAAGCATTGGGATGGCACCATATGAAGCCCTATATGGAAGGAAGTGTCGTACTCCCTTGGCTTGGGTAGAAGCGGGCGAAGCTCGGGTTGTTAAACCAAATGAGGTTGAGGAAGCAAACTCAACCATACGGACTATTCGAGAGACATTGCTGATTGCTCAAGATCGACAAGCGAAGTACTACAACGCCAAGCACCAGAACGTCGAATTTGCGGTTGGCGATTGGGTCTACTTGAAAATCAAGCCATTCAAAGGTGTCTCCAGGATTCGACGATTAAAAAAGTTGAGTCCAAGATATTTGGGTCCTTTTGAAGTGGTTGAGCGAATTGACGAAGCGGCTTATCGGCTAGCTCTATCGGCGGACTTGGGTGGGTTACATGATGTCTTTCACATCTCGGTGCTTCGGAAGGCCGTGAAAGATCCAGCTCATGTGATCACGGATGATCGTGTGCCGGTGGAGTCTGGGCTAACAACGAGAGTTAAACCCATTCAGATCGAAGATCGAGCCGAGAAACAGTTGCGGAACAAGACGGTCGGTATGGTAAAAGTCCGATGGGACAACTGCGGCCGTGAAGAGCTGACATAGGAACGCGAACAGACCATGCGAGCAGAGTTCCCGGAGCTGTTTGTGTAATCTGTAGCGAGAATGTTGTAACATCAAATTTTTTTATGTTGTAACATTTTTCTTGCTGGTTTCTGTTGCTTTCCTGTCTCTAAATTTTGAGGACGTAATTTCTTGTAGGAGGGGAGGATTGTAACAGCTCAAAGTGCAGAAATAGGAAATTTTGAGTGACACGGCCTGTGACACGGGCGTGTCCCAGGGCGTGTCAGTTGACACGGCCTGCGACACGGGCGTGTCGCAGGGCGTGTCGAGGTTGTGTCGACGATTGGGCTTTGTCTCGACGATTTTTGCTCTCGGCGATGCGCCGAGAGGAGGCACACGGCCCAGGACACGGGTGTGTCCAAGGCCATATCGCATGCTCGAAGAGTTTTATTCGACGATCGTCGAGTGTCGAGACGTGAGTGTCGAGTGTCGAGAGATTGAACACGGCCTGTGACACGCCCGTGTCACAGGGCGTGTCAAATTAGGCGACGAACTCTGCCCGCCGAAGGATTTCGACAGGGCGTGTCTTTGTGCCGTGTCTGGGCACACGGCTTGGGACACGGGCGTGTCACAGGCCGTGTGAAGTCTCGGGATGATTTGGGATTTTTTTCACCCAGGTACACGGCCGCAGACATGGGCGTGTCTGAAGGCGTGTTGGTGAAACGGCCCATGACACGGGCGTGTCCCATGGGCGTGTCACTGGTTTGGATAAGTCGGTTGACCACGGCTTGAGGCACACGGCCTGACACACGGCCGTGTTCGAGGCCGTGTCGGGTCAAAATATGTGTTTTTGGCAGAATCGTGGCCGTCCATTCCTTCAGTCTAGATCCAAGGGCTGAAGCTTCTTTTTATTTTTCCTTAAGGGCCGAAATCAGAGAAAGACTTCTCATTTCTTTGGCCTTGAACTTTCTTCAAGTGAAGAGAGAAAGAGAGAGAGAAAGGAGGAGGAAGAAGGAAAGGGGGCTGCTGCTGGTGATGCTGCGGTTTACCGACGAGAGATCCGAAGCCAGCGTTGCGCAAGAGACGATCTTGCGAGTCTTGCAAGCTAGCTTTGAGGCCATGGCACCGAAGCGGTCGTCAAGGGTAACGACTTTTCTTCCTAGCCATGTGAAGGCTTCCGTTTTGGCATATTTTGTGATTTCCCCCACCAAGAGGTGGCTAGTTTTAGAAATCATTGGGTGGATGCTTGAAATCCCCATTTGTTAGCATATAGATCCGGAAATGGAGTACGGAATAGGCATGCTGTGTGAAGCCCATATGGACAGGTTAGTCTGGATTGGTGATGTTGCATACGAACCGGAGAAGACTCCGTGATAAACGTGTAGTGTAAGGAGTCTACGGGTTATGCCTGCGAAAAGGAGTAGCAGGAAGTACTGGGGTGGTAGCCCAGGAAAATAGCCATGGGATGTTTTTGGGTCCAACCTGTGAATCAGGCACAGGAAGTACTGGTGGGACCAGGAAAGGCCCTTTTGTGATGTTTGATGTCATAGGGTGTCCACCTGTGAAGCGAGTCACAGGAAGTACTGGTGTGCCCAGGAAAGACCCCTGACATTTGTGCTTGTGCGGTGTCCACCTGTGGAGAGAGTCACAGGAAGTACTGGTGTGCCCAGGAAAGACCCGCTGTTGCTGTGAGGAAATGGGTATAGAGAAATACCCAGGCTTGAATGCCAAGAACAGGATTGGTGAGACCGACCCGCGCCTTTGATATAACCATGAGTATGCTGTACTCGGAGAAGGCAAGGCGATTTGAGCAACGGGGGGTGGAGGATCCGACCTGCGCTATGTCCGTCCGACGTGAGACCAAAAAGTGCGGTCTGTTGGAGCGCATAGCAAGAGTCTTTGGCCTGCGCGCCATGACACAACGGGGGTCTACGGGCCATCCCGGTGTCCGAAGACTAACTCCGGCTGCACGCCATGGAGTAAATGCTCAAGTGATTTACCGTTGGGTGATAACCCTGAGACGGTGGTGGGCAAGAGGTTGCCAGAACACCAAGAATGTGCCCTGAGTGCACGGACCGTTGGGCTGGGCGGCGAACGGTTGTGATGGCTTGTGTGCGTGAAAGCACATTTTGATGATATAGCTTGTCATACTTGTGATCTAATATGCCTGCAGGGAAGATTACCGCTGCCCCGAGAGAAGGGGTAGGGTCGTTATAATTTGGTCAGCTGAACGCTGACCGTTGCTTTTGTTTGCCACCGGTGAGTGGATTGTCCCTTTCTAGGTGCTGGAGAGCCGAGCGGATCGCATAGAGGCTGATGTTCCTGCGGGTGTTGCTGCTGCTGCTGCTAGCCCTCGAAGGCTAGCTGTGTTCTTTTGTGTGTTTTCTTTTCTTGTGGCCGGCCTGCGCGCCAATTGTTTAGGCCACTGTGTGAAAGCCCTGTATAGTCCATAAGGCCAACTCTTTTGTACGTGTTGTAAGACATTCCTATATGATATAAAATGTGGAGTTTTATGTTTGGACATTCATGAGGAGTTCAAGTTGTAGTCTAGGCTTTCGCTAGAATGCTTTGTGTTAGGTGCGATGCGCGACTCTGGTATCATCCTGTACCTTCACCGACTGTTTTGTGATATATCCTGTGGGGCCCCGGCCGGACCTTCTAGAATATAGCATATGAACGGATGGGGTTGTTACACGTCGCCGGCCTACCAGCAGCCCGGGGTTAGAGCTGAGAGGCCCACCACACCCTTCATGGGTCGGGGGATTGTCTCTCCCTACGGCAGCACTGGCAGTAAGCCTAAACATCAAGGCCTGTAGGCCCATTGCACCCCAACCAAATCTCTGCGCCTATTTATCAGCAACGGTAGGTTATTGCCACGGGGTCTCAAACCCGCAACCTTGATAAGAGAGTCTTAATACCACTCCTTATCACCAACTGAGATGTAGCTTCCAGACCCTGTGGCAACAACCTACCATTGCTGATAAACAGGCGCGGAGATTTGGTTGGGGTACAATGGGCCTGCAGGCCTTGATGTTTAGGCTTACTACCAGTGGTGTCGTGGGGCAAGACAAGCCGCCGGCCCAGGAAAGAGTGCGGTGGGCCTCTGAGCTCTAAACCCGGACTGCTGGTAGGCCGGCGACGCTTGGTCTAAAGGGCTGGGTCGTTACAAAAAAGTGCACTTTTTTTGTAATGACCCGGCCCTTTATACCAAGCGTCGCCGACCTACGAGCAGTCCGGGTTTAGAGCTCAGTTGGTGATGAGGAGTGGTTTTAAGACACTCTTATCAAGGTTGCGTTTTCGAGACCCTGTGGAAACAACCTACCGCTGCTGGTAAACAGGCGCGAAGATTTGGTTGGAGTGCAATGGGCCTGCAGGCCTTGATGTTTAGGATTACTACCAGTGGTGTAGTCTAGTGAGACAAGCCGCCGATTCAGGCAATGGTGCGGTGGGCCTCTGATTGCGGGTTCGAGACCCCGTGGCAATAACCTACCACTGCTGATAACAGGCGTATAGATTTGGTTGCGGTGCAATGGTCCTGTAGGCCTTGATGTTTAGGCTTACGAACAGTTGTGTCGTGTGGCGAGACAAGCCGCCGGCCCAGGAAAGGGTACGGTGGCCCTCTGAGCTCTAAACCCAAACTGCTGGTAGGCCGGCGATGCTTGGTCTAAAGGGTCGGGTCGTTACAGTAGTAGATGGAAGCATCATCCCGCGAGCCCAATCCGCCCCCTTGCGCGGACTAACGTGTCTTTTCTTTTTGCTTCTCGTCACCGCTGCACGGTTCTCCTGTACCTCGGGCAACCAGTTATTTTAGCCCCACCCATTTGGGCAGGCCCCCTAATCTATAAATAGGTGGAAGCGTGTACCCAAAGCAGGCTGACTCGTGCCCTGAAGCCTACTTGTTAAAGGCTACGGACTCGAATCTCAGGCTTTGCGGTCTCCAGCTTGCTCTGCACTTGCTCTTTTCCTTTACTCAACTCTGTAATCAAGCCCATTTGCAATCAAATGAAAGCCCATCGCAAGAGATGCATTCAGGCCCTGCTGTTCTTTTTCACTCGTCTACTTAGTAGGTTGCTACTTGTAGTTGCCTTTTCCCTTCCATTCCCCGGTGCTCGAACCGTTAGCTGGTGGTGCTCGACTCCCTTTCTGATTTCGTGCATCAACAACAAGGATGAGTGCCAAATTAAGCAGTCAAGTGACCAAGAGGTCATCTTGACAGGCACTAGGAGTGGAAATGTCTATTGCATAAAGTTTCTGTGTTTGGATATAGACTCTCCTATATGTCTATTTACAAATGAGAAAGTCTCATACTGTGTCAAATGGCACACGAGGCTAGCTCATTTGAACTATAAGACCATTGGTAAGCTCTTTACTGAAGAGCTAGTTAGGAATGGCACAAAGATGAAATGCACTAAGGCATTTGCTTAGCATGCCAAAAGGGCAAGAAGACCAAGGTTTCCTTCAAGAGCTTTGAGACCAAAGATTATGTGAGGTGAGTTTTTCCCACTATAAATAGCCTTGCGATTATACGTAACCCTATTCATCGTCTTATTCCCGAAATAGTCAGCATCTTTGCGAAAGAGCGAGAACGGCGGACACTTCTATGCTTTCGGTCGCCGATTGCAGGAGCTTTGGTGCTCGAAATCATCGCTGAAGAGTTGATCTGGATAGCTCTCACCAAGATCTACATTTCTACGGTGAGTTTTTCCCGTTTTGTGAAATTGTTGGTATTAGGAATTTCGTTTTGACCCTCCTTCATCCTGAATAGTTTCAGAATTTGTGTTTAGGTGTTCTTACGGCCAGATCCGTGAGGAGTGCTGGTGTTGCCATAGTTCTGCATTGTTTGAGGCAAGTGTTGGTTTTCCCCTTGCTTGTTCTTTGTTTACTTTTGTCTTGATTCTTTTCCTGTATAGAAATTAGGATTAGGGTTGAGTATGGCCATTATCGATTTGTTATTTAGTGTGAAACTCTCGGGAGAGGGCCGTTCGCCATAATTGGATTTTCTACATTATTAGATTTGTTGTATTTGATTATTCGGCTAAGTTGGATCCGCCGGTTTGCGGGTTGTTAGCATAAGCTTATCCCACAGTCTGCAGAGTGTTTTCCTATTAGGTTACAGTTAGGATTCGTCGAATATGTCAACCTAATTAGTCTAATTTCGTCGAGTGTATAACTGTTAGTCTAGGTTAATCCGTCGAAAGGTGGACTATTACTAAGTATATGTTATTTTCTTAAATTCATCCAATATGGCTCTTAGTACGATTAATCCATGGAATTAGTGGCTATAAATCTAAATTTCATCGGTTATGAGTGATTAGAGTCGTAAACTATAGGTTGAGAAATGTCCAAATAAATTTCGTTGAGTATCAGTATGAGCATAGTCAAATTATTTTAGTATCCGTTGAAATTTCGGCGGGTAATGCTTGGCGTTAAGTATTGCTGAATTCATCGAGTGTTAGGCGTTGAGTCGACGAATATCAGTTTGTCATTGATTTAAGTCCAATTCGTCGAGTAATGTTGGGTTGGCGTCGAGTTTATCGAGTATAAGGCTTGGCATTGAGTGGATTAGACTTGGCGCTGAGATCGTTGAATGAGATTTGACTCTAATACAAATTCGTCGAGTAATCTCGACGAATTCGTCGAGTAATGCTTGTTTCGTGTTGAGTGCATCGAGTGATGTTTTGGTGCTAAGGCAAAAGCATTGAGTGAACTCAACGCGGCGTTGAGTGAAGGCAGAATCATTGAGTTTAGTTGTTAGGTTTCGAGTGCATTGAATGCACTCAACACGGCGTCGAGTTGACTCGCCGCTTTTCCCTGGACTTAGCATTTTTTAGCTGATTCATGGCATATTAAGATAATTAATGTTGCCAAGTGAATTCGTCGTGTATCTTCAATATTAGTCAAGTATACTCTACGAATTAGTGTGAACTTAGAAATTTCTTGCCGAATTAAGTTAAATTCGTCGAGTATGACTTAGAATGATTGTTACTTGGGAACTTCTTCCTTTAAGTCAAAGGAGTGTTTTTGGGGTTTAGTTGATGTTATAAGTATTTATGGATGTTTAGTTATGGCCTTTTGGTTGGCAATGGATAAAATACTACCATCCTAGTGCCAAATTATGAATCAATACACTGCTAAAGTAATTTTTGGACTATGGGGTTAAGTTGGACAAAGTGTTCATCACCACAGTACCTTGTTTATATGTTTGGACTGATGGGTTGAGTTGGATATTGAGGCCACCACCCTAGTATCTTGTTGAGACATTTGGACACCTGGTTGTGTTGGAAAATATTGTCACCACCACAGTACCTTCTTGAAATATTTTGGGTCTGTAAGTTTGTGTTGGACAAGGTGGCCACCGACTCTTGACCATTTCTTACCAGTGTTAATGATTCACATGAGTAGAATTTATTAAGTCTCTTTCCTCATATTGTACATGTATAAGCCTTTCTGTTTACTTTTGCAGATATTCTCGAAACATGACTTTGTTTTGCACTTGGTGCAACTTTCTTAGTTTTGAACTCAATAAGTAACCTTTTTCCTTAGTCATATGATTAACTTGTTGACTATTGTCAATTTCCTCATGGTGGTTTGGTAACCCTTTAATTCTTTTTGGTTTATTGCAAACCTCTTTACTCATGTTTCACCACTTGTATTTCTATTCTTGTTGTGGTTTTCTTTCTTTGAATGCGTCGGGTTTGGAGAAGTAGCCAGTTGAGCAGTTAGTGCTGGTTTTTGACTGGTAGCTGCAGTTGTCTCTTTTCCTCACCGTTTGTGAGTTAGCGTGTTGTTTTACTCTTATTCAGACATACATATATTTTAGTGGGTTGGTGTCAGGATTGTTGACGTCCACTGGATTTTGTTTAATGTTAAGTACTTGTTAGATGCTAAGCCTATTTCTATATGATTGTGTGGTTTACTTGCTCTCTGGGAAGGTTTTATGTTAGGTTGCATGTTAGATATTTTAAATTATAAAAGTATTACTTTTATCTCATGCATATCATTTCCTAAAAGCTAAAGTCAGTATATCTTATTGAACGTACAAACTAATTTCTACACTTATATTAAATTTAGAGCCTTGCATACCATGAGTTGTCCTATATGAATGTTTTTTTGCTTAAGTACGATGTCAAAAAATATAAGCAAACTATTTTCCGCAGCATATAACTATATTTTCAATTGTGGACTAGTTGATCCACTGAGCTGAGGGATATGGCCATCCAAAACTTATCTTAAAACATGATTTTCTCACAACATAACTTACTATTTTCATAAACTGTGTTGGGATTGGTGTTTGCATGAACGTTTGCAGTTATCCCCTATACAACGTGGCTTCACAGCACATGTTTTCTCTTACTCTGATTTATATTTAAATTTGGAGAAAATGCGGGTTGTGACAATAGACCAGTTCTAGATTTTAGTAATGCAGGAGGAACTGAACTAGTTTAAGAGGTGTAATGTCTAGAAGGTGATTCCCACACGACAAGAACATAATGGCATTGGAACCAAGAGGATCTACAGGAATAAGCTTAATGAAAAAGGAATTATAATCAAGAACATGGCTAGGCATGTAGCTAAGGAGTACATACAAGAAGAAGGTATTGACTTTGATCAAACCTTTGCCCCTATAACAAGATTGGAAGCCATTCGATTATTCATTGCATATACTGCACATAAAGAATTTAAAGTCTACCAGATGAATGTGAAGTCAGCCTTCCTGAATAGTGACTTAATGGAAGAAGTCTATGTTGAACAGCCTTCAGGTTTTGTTGATTCTAACTCTCCTGATTTTGTTTATAAACCTAGGAAAGCTCTATATGAGTTGAAGCAAGCCCCTAGAGCATGGTCTGAGACTCTGTCTAGCTTCCTCATTTAGAATATATTCTCAAGGGGAAAGATGGACAAGTCCCTATTCCTTAGGGAATCTAAGGGCAAGATCATCCCAGTCCAAATTTATGTAGATGACATAATTTTTGTGTCTACTGATGACAACCTTTACAAGAAGTTTGTCAAACTTATGCTAGAGAAGTTTGAGATTAGCAGTATGGGTGAGCTTAAGTTCTTCTTGGGTCTCCAAGTAAGGCAAACTGAAGATGGATTATTTATATCCCAGTCTAAGTTCACTAGTCAGTTAATCAAAAATTTTGGAATGAAGAGTGCCTCTATAATGAAAACTCTCATGGGGTCAAGTATGTTTGTAGACAAAGATGAGGCAGAGAAACTTGCTGATGAAACTTTGTATAGAGGGATAATTGGCTCCCTTTTATACCTTACTGTAAGTAGGCTAGACATCATGTATGCTACATGTGTTTGTGCTAGATATCAAGCTAGACCTAAAGAGTCTCATTACTCTGTTGCTAAGAGGATTTTGAGATATCTTAAGGGCACACCATATCTTGACCTATGATACCCTAAGAATATGGATTTTGAACTAACAAGCTATTCAAATGGAGATTTTACAGGCTGTAGAAAGGATAGGAAAAGCACATCAGGCACATGTCAGTTCTTGGGAGGAATACTCATATCTTGGAGCAGGAAGAAGCAGACTAGTGTGGCTATTTCAGCAGTTGAGTCAGAGTATATATCAACAGGAAGTTGTTGTGTACAGTTGTTGTGGATCTAGCATCAGCTCTAGGACTACAACATCAAGATAAGTAACACCCCTATATACTGTGATTCAACTAGTGCAATCTCTATTACTATGAATCATGTCTCACACAACAAGACTAAGCACATAGAGATTAGATATCATTTTATTAGGGAGCATGTGGAGAAGGAAGACATAAGTCTTGAGTTTTTTCCCACAGACAAACAAGTGGCTGACATATTTACTAAGCCACTAGATAAAGTCAAGTTCAAAACCTTCAAGTTTGAGTTGGGTATGTTGAACTAGGTATAGCACCAGTTGCTCCTAATTTTGTTTTTGTTGTAGGAATCACTTTTCTTGCAGGTTGATAAGTCTTTCAAGTGGGATCAAGACTTAAATGGAATCATGTGTCCATTAGAGAGGATGATAGAAGATGCTCCTATTAAGGGGGAGCAAGTCAAAATGCTCCTATTGAGGGGGAGCAACTCCAGCAGTTGCAGGAATAGGTTCAGTTTCCTGTTGAGAGGGAGCAAGTAGCTGCAACAGTGGATCAAATATCAATACTGTTGATCTACATGCCCTAAGGATAATATACAGAATGAGGGGGAGATCAACCCTGAACTCCCTGCTCTAGAGATTCTTTATGACATAGTCATAAATTTCTCTAACTCTTAGGTGGAATGCTGTTACTGAGAAGACAATGTTGCTGTTGAGAAGACATTGTCACTACTGAGAAGACAATGCTACTGGTGAGAAGACAATGTTGTTGCTGAGAAGACAAAGATGCTGCAGGAGAAGAGGAAAATAGAGAAGGCCAGCACCTCCCTGACTATAGTTGCTTCTGCAGAAATCATAAAGGGGGAGAAGTGGCATTAGCTCAAGTTGATCAAGGATGGACCACTCAAGTTTCAAGTGGTTGCATTGAACTGTTGTGTCAATGGTATCAACACAAGAGGTATGATCTCTAGTCAAGTAGTATGATCACTAGTGTAGTGGAATAAATCTAGGATCAAGAGAAATGTTCTTCCATGATCCTTTCACCTTCCTCATTAGATAAATACCTTTTTTGAAGAAGCCAAAAATGGGAAGGAGTGGGAGAGCAATACTTGACATGACCTAGTAATGATGATTAAGTACATATACTTAGAGGAGTGTGAGAGCAAAAACTACATGTTAAGTCGGTGCATATTACTTTCTCACTTCAAAGTGGTATGAGGAAAGTGCTTCAAGTAGTATGAGGAGAGAAATAACTACATGTTGAGTCAGTGTATATTACTTGGAAATATTCAAGTGGTATGAGGAAAGCAATGACTTGACATGTTGAGTCACTGTATTGAATTGGATTACTTTGAACAAGCTTAAAGCTGCATTAAATTGATATGTTTTATGTGTTAATGCATCTTAGTAATACTGTGTGTTCTGCCTTCTTCAAATAGGGGGAGATTGTTGGGAATATTGCCCTTCAATGTTCCCTGGATTTTTATTTAAAGAGGCATCACCATCAATACTAAGAGCATAATTGTATTTGATGTATGTTCAAGTTCAATGTGTGCAGGATGTTCTTTAGAACAAGTTTAGACAGGTTTTCTAAATGATAGTGACAGGTGGTCACAAGAAAGAATGTTGGAGAGAGAAAATTATCTAAGTCCACAGGCGTTGAGTGAAGCTAGTTCACTCAATGCTAGATGTCAAGGAAGGATGCTGGAAAGACAAAAAATTATTTACGTCCACAGGAATTGAGTGAAGCCAGTTCACTCAACGCTAGATGTCAAAAAGCACTGAGTAAAGAATGGATTGTCAAAGCCCAATAATTTGCAAAGTAGATGATGCAGGCCAATGGGTCCGACGGATTAAACTTCAGGCTCTTGGTTTCGACAACTAAAAATAGATTCGTAGCTTGTGGGATCTCTATAAAATTCTACTGATGATTCAACCAATTTAACAACACACAAAAACAAATGGGCTCCACCGCTTTTTATAGATTGAACAATGGCTATATGACAATGTTCTCTCAAGCGAATAGGACCTACCCTATCCGGACAATAAGCTATTCAAATTAAATTTACCGGCAAGCATTCATAAAATCAACATGAGAGGATTCTGACTAAAATAACAATGTAAAAGAAGTTCAAAATTGATCCCAAATTAATTTAAAACGAGGTATACCAAATCACTTGAACTCGAGGGGAAATCAAGGATAATGAATCCGATTTTCTATAATCGTTCATGAGATCTACCCGATCCAAATTATACGAAAATATTCGGAAGAAAACATGCTTGAAAATTCAGATTTAATTAAACACTAAGTTCAATATAAATCAGGACTAAAAACTAGCCTTCTATTACACCAAAATCTCACAATAATATAGAAAAAACACACAAGAGATGATTTAGAAATCGTTACCCAAATCCCAAGAAATCCGTCGACAAGATGAGTGGAGGAACACACACACGACGGTGGTTGAATCTATTTCCAGGCAAAATCCTCGGATCCTCTCCGGAAGATGAAGTCGCAAGTCGTTCTTCCTTTTGCAAAACCCTAGGAGAGGGAGAACTTGGTGGCCAAAGATATTGGAATAGGAGAGAGAAACGGTGGTGGGAATATTGCAAGAATCCCAAGGAGGGAAGGGGGGATGCTCGGGTTTGGAGTGGTGGTGGAGAGGGCTACTCGAATGATGGTGTAGATGGAGGAGTGGACTCGCATTGGGTGGTGGTGGTGGATGGATGAGATAATGAAAGGAGGGGGAAAGGTGGCCGGCTAGGGTTTTGGGAGGGGAAGAGGGGCTCGGTTTGGGGAGGAGAGAGCAAGGGTTGTTTAGTGGAGAACTAGATGAGGATGGGGGAGGAGGAGGATAGGAGGCCGAGAAATAGAGGGGGAGAAGGGGTGGTCGGCTACCAAGAGAAAGATAGAAATGGGAGTGGCCGAATTTCCAAGAGGGGGAACAGAGAGGAGGGCAAAAATTCAATTTTGAATTCTTAAGTTTTCTTTTCATTCCACATTGCAAAACTCTTCATAACATGGCCTTATATAGCCTACACCACTCAATCTCCTACATTCAAAATAAACTAAACATGAGATGGTTATATACACCCATCATACATGAAATAAAAATAAACGAGATGGTTATATGCACCCATCATACATGAAATAAAAATGCAATAATTTAATGCATCAAATAAAACACTTAAAATAAAATGATTAAAATGAAAATTGCTAACAATATTTAATTATAAATATTTAATTTATAATTATATATTTTATTTGGAGGTAACGGCGGACGTCGTGCAAAACATGTAGCGGCGACGGCGTTGGTGAAGAACGTCGGGGAAGAATTCCATCTTCAAGCTTGCGGCATTGATCGTCCCAATCAACAAATTCCCTATGTTGAGGATCAACGGCCGCATCAACAACATCACCATCAGTAGATATGCGGCTAAGTGTACAGACATTGAGTGAGGATAGTTCACTCAACGCTATATGTCAAGAATCGCTAAGTAAAGATTGACAGTCAAAGCTTCAACATTGGAAAGGAAGAAATTCGACTAAGTCTACAGGCAATGAGTGAGGACAGTTCACTCAACACCATACAATAAGAAGTGTTGAGTAAAGACAGGACACTCAAAGCTTCATCATTGGCAGGGAAGAATTCTGGTTATGTCCAGAAGCGTTGAGTGAGGACAGCTTACTCAACGCCAGAGAAAGAAGTGTAAAGCAAAGCTCGTGCAGTAAAAGCCTAAGAAGATGTCGACAGAAAATCTATCTACGTCCAGAAATGTTGAGTGAGGATAGTTCACTCAACACCTCAACACGATGGCAGGCTTCAAAGAAGTGGCTAAGTCCAAATATGTTGAGTGATGAAGGTTCACTCAACGCACTCAATGGCTAATGCTACAGAAAGATTGGCTAAGTCCAAATGTGTTGAGTGAAGATGGTTCACTCTACGCCAAAGCAGTTAGACAATAAAAGTCAAGAAAGTGTGGAGTGATGATGGCTCACTCAACGCACTCAACGTCTAGCAGTGCATATTATTTGGCTAAGTATTTTTGCGCTAAGTGAAGGATGTTCACTCAACGCAGTCAACGCCTAGAAATGCAAAAGTATTGGCTAAGTCCAAATTCGTTGAGTGATGAAGGTTCACTCAATGCACTCAATGCTTGGGATGAACCATTTGAATTTGGCTAAGTACACAGATGTTGACGTCAGTAAAATTCAGCAAAATTCAAAATCGTTGCAGGAAATCTATTATACATGACAAATGGCATGGCAAGCCTACTATATGACTTTTTCTGTAAAAGCAAAGTTGCAGCCAACAACTGCAGTGGGTCCCGTACATCAAAGAGCCATTGGACGACAAAAGATAAAGGGATTGAGATCGGTGGAAAGAAATAAAATTTTGGATAACTTTTCACAAAGAGGGGGAAATTCATCTTCTTCCTCGTGCCATTATTGCAAAGCCTGAGGCAGAAGTTCAAACTGCCATTATAAGAGTTCAAGCAGTTAGGTGTTGAAATTTTCACCTGTAACAGCAAGTTCAGAGAAATCTCTAAGGAAGAAGTAACTAAGGTTAACCTTAGTTGCAGCAAGATAGTTATTGTGATCAATACCTGCAACAACAACTTCAAAAAAATCTCTTAGAAAGAAGAAGAAGCAGGAAGGCCAAAACCCTAGTGCAGTTACTTCACAGTTCTAGTTGGTCATTTTTGAAGAACATTTTCTAGAAGCTGTGAAGAAGAAGTTAGGGCTGTGTTTTTCTCAGCTCAGGAAGTAAAAGGTTCATAGAAAATTTCTCTAGAGTCAAATCATCACCAACCTCTTTACTTTCTATAGGACAACTTGGATCTGAGTGTAGTACTAATTATAAAGTCTGAGTGGTAGGATTCAAGTTATGAATCTGAGGTAGGATCCCTGTGTGGATCTAAAGTAGGGTCGGTGTGCTTGAGGTAGGGCAGTTTGTCTGAGGCAGGAGAGTCATTGTCTCTAAGTTGTAGGGCCCATGTACCTGAGTGGTAGGATCCTTCTATGGATCTGAGGTAGGGCCTTTTGTGCATGAGCTATAGGAGAGTCATTCTCTCTAAGTTGTAGTGCTATTCTCCTAGCCTGAGTGCAACACTTGTACTCAAGTTTGAGGTAGGTGATCTTTGAATCACTGAGCTGTAGGAGCAATCTTGCTCTAAGTTGTAGTGCTTTGTGCCCAAGATGTAGGTCTTGGAGGAGACTGAGAGATCCTACGAGATCTGTGTTGTAAGAACTTTGGAGCCAAGTTTGGAGAAGTTCCTTGTCTAAAATGCTATTAGAAAGATGGGAGGGATAATGGACGTACCCATAATATGGGTAACCACTATAAATATTTTGTGTGTTGTTTGTGTTCTTGAAAGCAAGCTTATTAAACTTACTCAACACACCTAAAACAAGAAAAAGATAAAAAGGTCTAAAACCTATTCACCCCCCCCCCAAGTGTTAGCTATACTTGAAACTAAAGACTTTCAATGTACATGGATGACCTCATGATCAAGAGTCGGGACATGGACTCTCACCTCTGAGATCTAGAGGAGACTTTTATCACCCTACAAAAAATATAAAATGAGCCTGAACCCCTTGAAGTGTGTCTTCGGGGCAAGCAGGGACAAGTTCCTAGGTCATCTTCTTACTGCAGTGTGGCTGGAACCCAATCCTGATAAGGTAAGGGAGGTCATGGAGTTGGGGTCGACTCAGAATACCAAGGATGTCCAGTGCCTGATAAGGAAGCTAGCGGGGCTGAGCAGGTTACTCTCTCATGTAGGAAAAAAGTGCTCGCCATTCTTCAAACCACTGAGAGGGGGCCAGAAATTCGAGTGTCCCGAGGAGTATGAGAAGGCCTTCCAAGCCTTGAAGAGGCAACTAACCTAGGCTCCACTTCTCTATGGACCCAAGGAAGGGGAAGATCTATCCGTATACTGTAGGGTTTGGACCGAGGCAGTGAGCTCTGTCCTGGTATGGGAGGAAGGAAAGTGGCAGCTACTAATTTTTTATAAAAGTAGGGTCCTGAGAAAGGCGGAGCTACGATACGTAATTTTGGAGAAATTGGCTTTCGCTTTGATCATCTCAGCTCAGAGGCTCTAACCTTAATTCCTATCGTATTCAAATCTGGTGGTGACTAACCACCCCCTTCGCAATATCTTTAAGGCTGTGGAGCATTCAGGAAGACTTGCAAAATGGTCAGTAGAGCTGAGCGAGTTTTACATTTGTTTTGTTCACTACCTCTCTTTCAGGCCCAGGTAATGGACTACTTCCCGACCGACTATATGGTTGAGGTGGCAGAGACTGAGCTCACTCATCCAGTCCCTTAGAAGGTTATGGTGGATGGTGCTTCAGGAGGAAACTCTTTAGGAGTATGAGTGATCTTGGAGAGTCCTCAAGGGACGAGGATAGAGCAGATAGTGATCATACATTTTCTCATTACCAATAACAAAGCAGAGTATGAGGAGGTGATCACAAGGCTACGTCTGGCAAGGGAGCTGGGGTGCATGATGTGTAAGTGCTAACGGACTCCATTCTGTTGTCCTTTCAAATCAACAGCAAGTTCAAAGTGATGGAGCCTACTCTCCAACTATACCTGGCAAAGGTAAAGGGAGTCATCAATAGGTTCTAAACGTTCTTCATCTGACATGTGTTGCGAGAATAAAATGAGCAAGTGGATCAGCTAGTTAAGTTCGGACCACGTGCGGGTGGAACCCTGACAGACCTATTATGCCCTTCCATCGAAGAAGGATAGCTGATGGAAGTGGATCAGTGCCCCTCCTGGATGGACCCTTTCACAACCTTCTTATCCACAGGGAAGTTCCCGGAATGCATGGACAAAAAGTGCTTCAAGCATATGTCGGCGCATTACCTCATGTGTGATGGTATGCTTTAAAGGAAGACCCTTTGGGGCTTTCTAGCACATTATGTGGATGAGGAGGAGGTCTTGAGAATTTTGGAAGAAGTCCATTCCGGGGAGTGCGGGAGTAATGTCACGAACCGCATTTTCTCAACAATAAAATCGTATCAGAGCAAGAGAAAATACGTGACGTGATGCCACGTCGTGTAGGGGATAACTGCGCTCGTTCAGGCAAAACTCCAGACTTTAGATTTTTAAGGAATATTCATAGTTTAATATGAAAGAAAACCATTTATATTTAATGAACGTATCCCTCGGCACAGTGGACCAACTAGTCCACGATTAAATATATATATATATATATATATTCACAGCGAAAAATACTTTAATTAAGTTATTTTGACATCTTAAATGAGCATAAGCATCCTGGAGGGACGACTCATGGTATGCACGACCCTAAGGTTAGTATAGAATATATAAAAAGGATAGTCTTTACGCTTAAAGAAAAATAGTGCTTTAGTTTTATAAACATGATGTGCATGAGATACTTGTAGTAATAATTTAGGGTTTAAAATACATAACATGCAACATATCATAAATCCTTCCAAGAAGACAAGTAAACAACCAATAATAGACAACAATAGCAGTTTTAGTTCATACCCATCATCATAAGAAAGCCACCAGTGGGCGTCAACAACCTGACACGAACCCAGTGGTGAGTATGCATGTCTATACAGAAAGGAAAATAACTACCTCATAAGGATGAAGTTCAGCAACCTCAGGTACCCATGAGGCTATCTGATTGTCTCTTAGATATCTGCAAGGAGAGAATAACCAAACTAACAATTCATCAAGGCAAGTATACCTATCGAAATGCAGCTAGGGGACACAAGTGTCGTATTAAAATCCGGGAACAGTTGAGTAAGCTTACTCACACGAAATCTATTATTTTATCGACGGCAAAATAAGGTTTAGCTAAATGGACTAAAAGAAGAGAACTACTTGCATGAAAAGATAAAGAGAGCTAAAAGAGCGATTAACTTAAGCTTAGTAACGATGAAGGGAAAATGCACTCGATCAGAAATCACCTCGGCAAGAGTGGTTAGAAAAATACGATAAATAAACCTAAGCTAATTAGGGTAAAGGTCCTTGACCGTGGAGGTTCCATGATTATTGACACGCTTCTCTCGAAGGCCGTGCCCAACTGAGTTTAGGAAGGTCCGACCGACTTTCGCCAAAATCGGAGGCCTAAAACTCGCTTTACGCGGTGAACCCCTCTATTGGATTTTACTCCAATCCGGGAGATTTCAACGTCTGCCTCTCTCGAGGGGTGCGAACAACTCCCTTTACTCTTGAGTGCTCATTTCAAACTTTTGGCCTCTCGGCTAGCCCAGAATGAAAGCAAAGGTGGAGAGTATATATCGATAATATACCTCCAACCCGTGATAAATCAAGAGTAATTCAAAGCTAAACCCTAAAAAGAAAAGGTAAGATTCAAAGCATCATAACCTAATCACTCGAACCTCGGATCATTTATATCGAGTACATGGAGGATTAGTTAATCATGGTGAGGAGGAAGAGGGGGGATGAGTAGAAGAAGAATAATGAAAACGGAGCAGAAACGTAAAAGAAAACAACACTTTTTATTAATAGAAACAGGGATCTTACAATATGAAAACCAGCGATTACAAGTGCATGGAAAGGTAAACTACGCTATCATTAACATTATACTACAGAACGAAGCTAGGAACTACTACAGGGAAAGCATAAAACTACAACTAAGAACTAAAAATGGAAAGACATGCTTAAAAAGTTCAGAGATACAAAGGACAGAACCTCCCCTCTCAAAGCGAAAAGTTGTTCCTAAACCCCTGGAGTTGGGCTCTATTTATAGAATTTTTCGGGTCGGGTCACGCCCCCCTGTCACGCCCTGGTGGGGCGTGACCCTGGGGCGTGACACATTTGGCGCGACTTTTTCGGGCAGAAATTGAATTCTGACGGAGTTGTTGCGGTACACGCCCACAAGTCACGCCCTGGTAGGGCGTGACCCTGGGGCGTGTTCTTTGCGGCGTGACTTTGTTGAGCTGAAATTGAATGCTGGAGGTGACGGGAGGAATTGCTGAAGTACACGCCCATATGTCACGCCCGGGTCAGGCGTGACCCTAGGGCGTGACACTTTCGGTGCGACGGTGGAGCGGGAAAAACGAGCGCGCTGCGGCGATTCCTCGGAACCTGGGAACACGCCTCTAGTACACGCCCGTGTCGGGTGTGACACGGGCGTGACCGAGGGCGTGTACACTAAGTTTCCACGGAATGCATTTTCGGACCAATTGCTTCATTCCTCTAGGTTACACGCCCTAGGTACACGCCCTGGTAGGGCGTGACCTTGGGGCGTGTCACAGCAAACTTCGGCTGAAAGCCGTGAAAACCTGCAAAAAGCAGAAAAAAAAGCATTAGCGACAAAAATATATACAAAGGGGAATCAAAACAAGTACTTTACAAGACATGATTGGCTTTAAAACCCCGAAAATATCCTAATAAAATTGACTGCAAATGTATTATCAAATTCCCCCAAGCTTAAGTTTTGCTTGTCCCCAAGCAAAGATATAAAGACTAGCTAATCATAAAAAGTGACTAATTCAAAAAGTTTTAATCATACTCACAAAAGTACTATGCGAAATTCTTGACAGGGAGAATGTAAAATGTAAATCTAAAACAATTATTTAGGTATGGTTTAACTTTTATAAACTTTACTTAATAAAAATAAATCATCCAGAATTTTGACGAAATTCTTTAAATAGATTTGAGCAAGTCAATGACAATGAAAAGAACGTATTGAGTTATTACTAGATCCAAGCAACGCATTATAATTATATCAATTAAATAACAAAAATCTAAGTTTAAATCCAAAACTAAAACTGATTTACTTTTCGTCGTTTCTTAGTTGTTAAATAAAATAAAAAAAAAGGCGTGAATCAAAAGGACTTAATAGGACCGAAACGTTTGGTTTAGGAATATGAATAGGAGTGGAATTCAAATATAAACATGACGGCTTAAAAATCAAACTAAACCAAAACAACGAGTTTCAAAAAAAATAAATTTATTTTAAACAAAATATGTATAAATAAATTTATTTGTTTTTTCTTTATGATTATTTATCTCTCTTTTTTTTTATTATTATTTTCATTCATTTTTTCTCTTTTTTTTGTTTTTGTTTTGTTTTTTCAATACACTGCTTTTGAGTACACTTTTTTTCAACAATTTCTCCAAAGATAACTAGTGGTAAAAGATTTTAGGTTGGCAGGAAAGCTCAAACGTAAACAAAAATGGCCTAAATCATTTTCACGCTTTTTTTTTTAATTTATTTAAAACATAGAGTTGATAAATTTCAAAAAGCAAGTTTGAGATAATAAAAGAAGATTGATGAAATTTTCTTGAAAATAAAAATAATATGTGACTTGGATCGTTCATATCTACTACGTTATTCAGAATTTGTTCTTACAAAAATTATCTAAAGATGAAAAGGAAAATAATGGATGATAAATTTTTAGAGAAAGTAAAGAAAATAAAGAACGGAAAACCATAATAGAAATGCACGTTTTGGAGAAATATTTTACCTTAACATGCTATCGTGAATTAGAAACACAGCATGGCCAACATTTTACTTGTAAAATATGATTAAAAAGAATGATTAGAAAAATTATAATTAACTACGTTGTTTATAAAGAAGTTTGAGAAAAACAAATCATAAACATGGGGTACTTATTGAAATACCAAAATGCAGCTATATATATATAATAATTTTTTTTGAAATTTTTGAATTTATTTGGATATTTACAAAAAGCAAAAAGGAGGAACTCATATCCCCCAAGCTTAAAATCTACATTGTCTGCAATGGAGAAGGAGGTCGGAGAACGAGAGAAAAGTAAAGTACATAAATAAAAGACAGAATTGAAAAGCAGGTACTTCCCCGGTTTTATTTTGTAGGGCAAGCTGAGTGATGCCGCTCCTCCATGTCTGTGCTGTGGATCTGCATGAAACGTCGTCCGGTGGACTTTGTCATGGAAGCAGAACCATTGGAGCAGGCAATCACAGAAGTTTCAGCTTGCCGGAGCCATTCGGGGCAAAAAGTGTAAAAGAAAGAAAACAGAAAAAGATAACTTGGGTTGCCTCCCAAGAGCGCCCTTTGTTTAAAGCGTCGTTTGAGCTCGACGCATCAAAATAATAATGTCCCAAATATTGTTTAAAAATAAAGTTCGAATAAAGTCATTGTTTTTGAGAAAAATAAAGTTCAGATTAATCAAATGTCAGGACCGAAAAGATAGAGTTAACAGGGTTGAGACTGACATCATCACAGAAATACAGTTTAAGATGCTGACCATTCACTTTGAAAGTACCCTTATCAGGGTGGGAAATTAAAACAGTACCATAAGAAAAGACTTCTAAAACAGTGAAAGGCCCCGACCAACGTGATTTTAATTTACCCGGGAATAAACTTAAACGAGAGTTATAAAGAAGCACTTGGTCGCCCGGCTTAAAGATTTTTGGGTGCCTAAGATGTCGATCGTGTAAACGCTTCGTCCGCTCTTTATAAAGTTGATTATTTTCATACGCGTAAGAGCGCCACTCGTCGAGTTCGTTAAGTTGAAATTTTTGAAAATCGCCGACAGAGTGGGGATCGAAGTTTAAAAATCGTAAGGCCCAAAAGGCGCGGTGCTATAACTCTACGGGTAAATGACACGATTTTCCATAAACCAACCGATATGGCGTACATCCGAGGGCAGTTTTGTACGCTGTTCGGTAGGCCCATAGAGCGTCGTCTAATTTGGCTGACCAGTCTTTTCTAGATGTGGAAACAGTCTTTTCTAAAATTCGTTTTATTTCTCTATTCACTACTTTGACTTGTCCGTTAGTTTGGGGGTGATAGGCAGTGGAAAGCTTATGAGTAACGCCATATTTAGTTAGGATTTTTGAAAATTGCGCGTTACGGAAATGGGAACCCCTATCACTAACGATAGCGCGCAGCGTACCGAATCGAGAAAATAATTTTTTTAGGAAATTAACTACGACTCGGGCGTCATTCGTAGGAAGAGCTTGGGCTTCGGCCCAACGTGAAACATAATCAACGGCAACTAAAATATACTTATTCCCGAAGCTAGAAGGAAAAGGGCCAACAAAATCAATCCCCCAGAGGTCGAAAACTTCGCACTCTAGAAATAATTTTGCGGCATTTCATTTTTATTCGAAATATTCCCCGACCGTTGGCAACTATCACACCTACTCACAAAGGCATGCGCGTCTTTAAACAGGCTGGGCCAGTAAAAACCCGCGCTTAACACTTTGTGAGCGGTGCGAGCAGCTTGATAGTGCCCACCTGTCGGTCCTTCATGCAAATGTTTAATAATATCTAATCCTTCATCAAAGGAAACACACCTACCTGATCACTTGGTCTGCACAGACTTTAAAAAGATGCGGGTCCTCCCAAAAGTAGTTCTTCAATTCAGAAAAGAATTTCTTCTTTTGCTGAGACGAGAACTCTTTTGGGAGCACAGGAGCCACTAGATAGTTGGCGATGCGGGCAAACCAAGGAGAAGTAGATGTGTTAATTACGAAAAGCTTCTCATCAGGGAAATAGTAATGAAAAGAATTTTCATCTAATTGTTCTATAAACGGGTTGTCTAGGCGCGAAAGGTGGTCGGCGGCCAAGTTCTCGGCACCTCGCTTATCACGGATCTCTAAGTCAAACTCCTGAGGAGTAAGACCCAGCGAATCAAGCGAGGCTTGGCATCCGTTTTAGAGAGAAGATATTTGAGGGCCGAGTGGTCCGTAAAAACAATAATTTTCGAAAGAGTAATATAAGGGCGAAATTTGTCAAATGCGAATACTACCGCTAAGAGCTCCTTCTCGGTTGTGGTGTAATTTTCCTGTGCAGATGTGAGTGTTTTACTAGCGTAATAAATGGGGTGGAAGTTTTTGGAAATACGTTGACCTAGTACGGCTCCCACCGCATAACTACTCGCATCAAACATTATTTCAAATGGAAGATCCCACACGGGAGCTATCATGATTGGCGCATTAACTAATTTTTCTTTTATTAAATTGAAGGCAGTTAGACAGAGGTCATCAAAGATGAATGGGGCGTCTTTTTCTAAGAGATGGGTAAGGGGCTTGGTGATTTTGGAAAAGTCCTTTATGAAGCGGCGGTAGAAACCCGCATGACCCAGGAAACTTCTTATGGCTTTTATGTTCGTAGGTGGCGGCAGTTTCTCGATAACTTCTATTTTCGCAACGTCTACTTCAATACCCCTTTCAGAAATTTTATGTCCCAAAACTAACCCTTCCCTCACCATAAAATGACATTTTTCCCAATTTAGGGCGAGGTTAGTTTCTTCGCATCGTTCTAAGACTTTTTCAAGGTTCTCTAAGCAACTATCGAAGGAATTCCCGAACACGGAGAAATCATCCATGAAAACTTCCATAATGCTCTCTACGTACTTGTCAAAGATGGCGAGCATACATCGTTGGAATGTAGCTGGCGCATTGCACAATTCAAACGGCATTCTTCGGTAGGCGAAGGTGCCGAAGGGACAAGTAAACGTAGTTTTCTCCTGGTCCTCGGGGGGAGATGGGGATTTGAAGATACCCCGAGAGGCCATCGAGAAAACAATAATAAAAGCTATGTCCGAAAAGTCGTTCTAAAATTTGATCAATCAACGGCAAGGGGATGTGATCCTTGCGGGTGGCGTCATTCAACTTACGGTAATCTATACACATTCGCCATCCGGTCACCGTCCGAGTCGGGATTAATTCATTATTTTCATTACTTACGACCGTTATCCCTCCCTTCTTTGGTACTACCTGTACTGGGCTAACCCACTTACTGTCGGATATAGGATAGATAATTCCTGCGTCTAACAATTTCATAACCTCGCCCTTAACTACGTCTTTCATGTTTGGGTTTATACGGCGCTGAGGTTGTATAGAGTTACGAGAATTATCTTCCATTAAGATTTTATGAGTGCAGAAAGATGGGCTTATGCCCTTGATATCAGATATCTGCCAAGCAATAGCTTGGCGATGCTTTTGTAAAATTGAAAGAAGTTTATTTTTTGTGCATCCGTGAGGTAGGCCGAAATTATGACAGGCAGCTTAGAGTCCTTTTCTAAGAAAGCGTATTGAAGGTGCTCTGGTAGTTCTTTCAGTTCCAAGGTAGGGGGGTCATCATACGAGGTCTTGGAAATTTGTTCTTTTTCAAAAACTATGTCCTCGTACACTTTTTTATATGTAAAATTAAAAGGGGTGTTGCTAGCGGCCATGGAGGCTTCGTGCAGCGATTCAGTTGGAAAAGTAGAAGAGGAACAGAAATCAAAAAATTCTTTTTCAAAATCAGAGGTGCGAGTGGAGGATTCTTCACTTAGGTATAGAGATTCAGTTGGAAGAGTAGGAGAGGAACAAAAATTGGAAAATTCTTTGTCAAAATCAGAGGTGGGAGAGAAGGATTCTTCACTTATGGTATCCATGAAAAAACAGGAGTCATCATTAGCTAGTGTGTTCTTCATCGAGGGGGTGATAGAGAAAGTTACCTCATCGTCTCCCACTCGAAGGAAGAGCTTACCATTGCTTACATCAATGATAGCTCGGGAGGTGGCAAGGAAGGGTCGGCCAAGGATCAGGGGAACCTCGACGTCTTCTTCGATGTCTAAAATGACAAAGTCCACCGGGAAGATGAACTTGTCAACTTTGACTAGGACGTCCTCCACTATTCCTAACGGGTATTTGACTGATCTGTCGGCGAGCTGGATACTCATGCGTGTGGGGTTGAGACTACCAATTCCTAACTTTTTAAACAACGAGAAGGGCATAAGATTAATACTCGCACCTAGGTCGGCTAAAGCGTGTTTGACAAAGAGATCACCAAAGACACACGGGATAGAGAAACTACCCGGGTCACTGATTTTCTTCGGTAATCCGTTTGTCAAAACCGCCGAGCATTCGACATTTAACGTGACATGCGAAAGGTTCTCTAACTTCTTCTTGTTAGTTAGGAGGTCCTTAAGGTATTTTGCGTACTTCGGCATCTGGGATATGGCTTCGTGGAAAGGCAGATTTACGTGGATTTGTTTAAACATTTCCAAAAAACGGGTGTATTGATCATCCTGTCGTTGTTTATTAAGTTCGGAAGGGTATGGCGGAGATGGATTATTTTTAAAGGTGGGTGGTGGAGTGAGTTCTTTTTCTACGATAGGGGTGATAATTTCTTCGGCAGAGGGTGGAATTTTTAAAACGGGAACGGAGCTTTGATTTTTAAAAACGGGAGCAGGTGCTTTGATTTTTAAAAACGGGAGCAGGAGCTTGCCTCGGGTTCTTCACTTACCATACCAGGAACTTTCTTCCCACTCCGAAGAGTTACAGCTTTCGCTTGCTCTCTCGGGTTGGGCTCGGTATTGGAAGGAAGAGACCCTACGGGTCGCTCAGAAATCATTTTAGCGAGCTATCCTACCTGATTTTCTAAATTTTTAACACTTCCGGTTAAGGTTCTAATCGTAGCGTCATTAGCATTCATGTATTTTGAAAACATTTCCTCCAAATTTGGAGGTTTTGGAAAACTTTGAAGGAGGTGGTGGTGGAGCAGAAAAATCACTTTGCGGTGGCGGGCGCACAGCATTCGATGGATTGCTCCACGAAAAATTCGGATGATTTCTTAACGCAGGATTATAACTATTCGGAAAAATTAAAACCAGGAGGATGATAATTCGCAGCAGAAAAATTATTAAAAGCAGTTCTAGGCATATTATTCGCATAATCCAAATGTTCCCCGGCAGTCGTTGTAGTATAGTGGTGAGTATTCCCGCCTGTCACGCGGGTGACCCGGGTTCGATCCCCGGCAACGGCGCCAAAAACTTGATTGTCTCTTAGATATCTGCAAGGAGAGAATAACCAAACTAACAATTCATCAAGACAAGTATACCTATCGAAATGCAGCTAGGGGACACAAGTGTCGTATTAAAATCCGGGAACAGTTGAGTAAGCTTACTCACACGAAATCTATTATTTTATCGACAGCAAAATAAGGTTTAGCTAAATGGACTAAAAGAAGAGAACTACTTGCATGAAAAGATAAAGAGAGCTAAAAGAGCGATTAACTTAAGCTTAGTAACGATGAAGGGAAAATGCACTCGATCAGAAATCACCTCGGCAAGAGTGGTTAGAAAAATACGATAAATAAACCTAAGCTAATTAGGGTAAAGGTCCTTGACCGTGGAGGTTCCATGATTATTGACACGCTTCTCTCGAAGGCCGTGCCCAACTGAGTTTAGGAAGGTCCGACCGACTTTCTCCAAAATCAGAGGCCTAAAACTCGCTTTACACGGTGAACCCCTCTATTGGATTTTACTCCAATCCGGGAGATTTGAACGTCTGCCTCTCTCGAGGGGTGCGAACAACTCCCTTTACTCTTGAGTGCTCATTTCAAACTTTCAGCCTCTCGGCTAGCCCAGAATGAAAGCAAAGGTGGAGAGTATATATCGATAATATACCTCCAACCCGTGATAAATCAAGAGTAATTCAAAGCTAAACCCTAAAACGAAAAGGTAAGATTCAAAGCATCATAACCTAATCACTCGAACCTCAGATCATTTAGATCGAGTACATGGAGGATTAGTTAATCATGGTGAGCAGGAAGAGGGGGGATGAGTAGAAGAAGAATAATGAAAACGGAGCAGAAACGTAAAAGAAAACAACACTTTTTATTAATAGAAACAGGGATCTTACAACATGAAAACCAGCGATTACAAGTGCATGGAAAGGTAAACTACACTATCATTAACATTATACTACAGAACGAAGCTAGGAACTACTACAGGGAAAGCATAAAACTACAACTAAGAACTAAAAATGGAAAGATATGCTTAAAAAGTTCAGAAATACAAAGGACAGAACCTCCCCTCTCAAAGCGAAAAGTTGTTCCTAAGCCCCTGGAGTTGGGCTCTATTTATAGAATTTTTCGGGTCGGGTCACGCCCCCCTGTCACGCCCTGGTCGGGCGTGACCCTGGGGCGTGACACATTCGGCGCCGACTTTTTCGGGCAGAAATTGAATTCTGACGGAGTTGTTGCGGTACACGCCCACAAGTCACGCCCTGGTAGGGCGTGACCCTGGGGCGTGTTCTTTTGCGGCGTGACTTTGTTGAGCTGAAATTGAATGCTGGAGGTGACGGGCGGAATTGCTGAAGTACACGCCCATATGTCACGCCCGGGTCAGGCGTGACCCTGGGGCGTGACACTTTCGGTGCGACGGTGGAGCGGGAAAAACGAGCGCGCTGCAGCGATTCCTCGGAACCTGGGAACACGCCTCTAGTACACGCCCGTGTCGGGTGTGACACGGGCGTGACCGAGGGCGTGTACACACTAAGTTTCCACGGAATGCATTTTCGGACCAATTGCTTCATTCCTCTAGGTTACACGCCCTAGGTACACGCCCTGGTAGGGCGTGACCTTGGGGCGTGTCACAGCAAACTTCGGCTGAAAGTCGTGAAAACCTGCAAAAAGCAGAAAAAAAAAGCATTAGCGACAAAAATATATACAAAGGGGAATCAAAACAAGTACTTTACAAGACATGATTGGCTTTAAAACCCCGAAAATATCCTAATAAAATTGACTGCAAATGTATTATCAAATTCCCCCAAGCTTAAGTTTTGCTTGTCCCCAAGCAAAGATATAAAGACTAGCTAATCATAAAAAGTGACTAATTCAAAAAGTTTTAATCATACTCACACAAGTACTATGCGAAATTCTTGACAGGGAGAATGTAAAATGTAAATCTAAAACAATTATTTAGGTATGGTTTAACTTTTATAAACTTTACTTAATAAAAATAAATCATCCAGAATTTTGACGAAATTCTTTAAATAGATTTGAGCAAGGCAATGACAATGAAAAGAACGTATTAAGTTATTACTAGATCCAAGCAACGCATTATAATTATATCAATTAAATAACAAAAATCTAAGTTTAAATTCAAAACTAAAACTGATTTACTTTTCGTCGTTTCTTAGTTGTTAAATAAAATAAAAAAAAGGCGTGAATCAAAAGGACTTAATAGGAGCGAAACGTTTGGTTTAGGAATATGAATAGGAGTGGAATTCAAATATAAACATGACGGCTTAAAAATCACACTAAACCAAAACAACGAGTTTCAAAAAAAATAAATTTATTTTAAACAAAATATGTATAAATAAATTTATTTGTTTTTTCTTTATGATTATTTATCTCTGTTTTTTTATTATTATTTTCATTCATTTTTTCTCTTTTTTTTGTTTTTGTTTTGTTTTTTCAATACACTGCTTTTGAGTACACTTTTTTCAACAATTTCTCCAAAGATAACACAAAATTTCCTATCAAAAAAAAATTAGCGTGATTAGATAGGTAGGAATTTGGGCTTTGGTGAAAATGAAATGCTGTGTGGAGTTATCAAATGAATTTAGAAAAAAGGCTCAAAAGCGGCTAACTAGTGGTAAAAGATTTTAGGTTGGCAGGAAAGCTCAAACGTAAACAAAAATGGCCTAAATCATTTTCACGCTTTTTTTTTAATTTATTTAAAACATAGAGTTGATAAATTTCAAAAAGCAAGTTCGAGATAATAAAAGAAGATTGATGAAATTTTCTTGAAAATAAAAATAATATGTGACTTGGATCGTTCATATCTACTACGTTATTCAGAATTTGTTCTTACAAAAATTATCTAAAGATGAAAAGGAAAATAATGGATGATAAATTTTTAGAGAAAGTAAAGAAAATAAAGAACGGAAAACCATAATAGAAATGCACGTTTTGGAGAAATATTTTACCTTAACATGCTACCGTGAATTAGAAACACAGCATGACCAATATTTTACTTGTGAAATATGATTAAAAAGAATGATTAGAAAAATTATAATTAACTACGTTGTTTATAAAGAAGTTTGAGAAAAACAAATCATAAACATGGGATACTTATTGAAATACCAAAATGCAGCTATATATATATAATAATTTTTTTTGAAATTTTTGAATTTATTTGGATATTTACAAAAAGCAAAAAGGAGGAACTCATATCCCCCAAGCTTAAAATCTACATTGTCCGCAATGGAGAATGAGGTCGGAGAACGAGAGAAAAGTAAAGTACATAAATAAAAGACAGAATTGAAAAGCAGGTACTTCCCCGGTTTTATTTTGTAGGGCAAGCTGAGTGATGCCGCTCCTCCATGCCTGTGCTGTGGATCTGCATGAAACGTCGTCCGGTGGACTTTGTCATGGAAGCAGAACCGTTGGAGCAGGCAATCGCAGAAGTTTCAGCTTGCCGGAGCCATTCGGGGCAGAAAGTGTAAAAGAAAGAAAACAGAAAAAGATAACTTGGGTTGCCTCCCAAGAGCGCCCTTTGTTTAAAGCGTCGTTTGAGCTCGACGCATCAAAATAATAATGTCCCAAATATTGTTTAAAAATAAAGTTTGAATAAAGTCATTGTTTTTGAGAAAAATAAAGTTCAGATTAATCAAATGTCAGGACCGGAAAGATAGAGTTAACAGGGTTAAGACTGACATCATCACAGAAATACAGTTTAAGACGCTGACCATTCACTTTGGAAGTACCCTTATCAGGGTGGGAAATTAAAACAGTACCATAAGAAAAGACTTCTAAAATAGTGAAAGGACCCGACCAACGTGATTTTAATTTACCCGGGAATAAACGTAAACGAGAGTTATAAAGAAGCACTTGGTCGCCCGGCTTAAAGATTTTTGGGTGCCTAAGATGTCGATCGTGTAAACGCTTCGTCCGCTCTTTATAAAGTCGATTATTTTCATACGCGTAAGAGCGCCACTCGTCGAGTTCGTTAAGTTGAAATTTTCGAAAATCGCCGACAGAGTGGGGATCGAAGTTTAAAAATCGTAAGGCCCAAAAGGCGCGGTGCTCTAACTCTACGGGTAAATGACACGATTTTCCATAAACCAACCGATATGGCATACATCCGAGGGCGGTTTTGTACGCTGTTCGTTAGGCCCATAGAGCATCGTCTAATTTGGCTGACCAGTCTTTTCTAGATGTGGAAACAGTCTTTTCTAAAATTCGTTTTATTTCTCTATTCACTACTTCGACTTGTCCGTTAGTTTGGGGGTGATAGGCAGTGGAAAGCTTATGAGTAATGCCATATTTAGTTAGGATTTTTGAAAATTACGCGTTATAGAATTGGGAACCCCTATCACTAACGATAGCGCGCGGCGTACCGAATCGAGAAAATAATTTTTTTAGGAAATTAACTACGACTCGGGCATCATTCGTAGGAAGAGCTTGGGCTTCGGCCCAACGTGAAACATAATCAACGGCAACTAAAATATACTTATTCCCGAAGCTAGAAGGAAAAGGGCCAACAAAATCAATCCCCCAGAGGTCGAAAACTTCGCACTCTAGAAAATAATTTTGTGGCATTTCATTTTTATTCGAAATATTCCCCGACCGTTGGCAACTATCACACCTACTCACAAAGGCATGCGCGTCTTTAAACAGGCTGGGCCAGTAAAAACCCGCGCTTAACACTTTGTGAGCAGTGCGAGCAGCTTGATAGTGCCCACCTGTCGGTCCTTCATGCAAATGTTTAATAATATCTAATCCTTCATCAAAGGAAACACACCTCCTGATCACTTGGTCTGCACAGACTTTAAAAAGATGCGGGTCCTCCCAAAAGTAGTTCTTCAATTCAGAAAAGAATTTCTTCTTTTGCTGAGACGAGAACTCTTTTGGGAGCACACGAGCCACTAGATAGTTGGCGATGCGGGCAAACCAAGGAGAAGTAGATGTGTTAATTACAAAAAGCTTCTCATCAGGGAAATAGTAATGAAAAGAATTTTCATCTAATTGTTCTATAAACGGGTTGTCTAGGCGCGAAAGGTGTCGGCGGCCAAGTTCTCGGCACCTCGCTTATCACGGATCTCTAAGTCAAACTCCTGGAGGAGTAAGACCCAGCGAATCAAGCGAGGCTTGGCATCCGTTTTAGAGAGAAGATATTTGAGGGCCGAGTGGTCCGTAAAAACAATAATTTTCGAAAGAGTAATATAAGGGCGAAATTTGTCAAATGCGAATACTACCGCTAAGAGCTCCTTCTCGGTTGTGGTGTAATTTTCCTGTGCAGATGTGAGTGTTTTACTAGCGTAATAAATGGGGTGGAAGTTTTTGGAAATACATTGACCTAGTACGGCTCCCACCGCATAACTACTCGCATCACACATTATTTCAAATGGAAGATCCCACACCGGAGCTATCATGATTGGCGCATTAACTAATTTTTCTTTTATTAAATTGAAGGCAGTTAGACATAGGTCATCAAAGATGAATGGGGCGTCTTTTTCTAAGAGATGGGTAAGGGGATTGGTGATTTTGGAAAAGTCCTTTATGAAGCGGCGGTAGAAACCCGCATGACCCAGGAAACTTCTTATGGCTTTTATGTTCGTAGGTGGCGGCAGTTTCTCGATAACTTCTATTTTCGCAACGTCTACTTCAATACCCCTTTCAGAAATTTTATGTCCCAAAACTAACCCTTCCCTCACCATAAAATGACATTTTTCCCAATTTAGGGCGAGGTTAGTTTCTTCGCATCGTTCTAAGACTTTTTCAAGGTTCTCTAAGCAACTATCGAAGGAATTCCCGAACACGGAGAAATCATCCATGAAAACTTCCATAATGCTCTCTACGTACTTGTCAAAGATGGCGGGCATACATCGTTGGAATGTAGCTGGCGCATTGCACAATCCAAACGGCATTCTTCGGTAGGCGAAGGTGCCGAAGGGACAAGTAAACGTAGTTTTCTCCTGGTCCTCGGGGGAGATGGGGATTTGAAGATACCCCGAGAGGCCATCGAGAAAACAATAAAGGCTATGTCCGGAAAGTCGTTCTAAAATTTGATCAATGAACGGCAAGGGGAAGTGATCCTTGCGGGTGGCGTCATTCAACTTACGGTAATCTATAAACATTCGCCATCCGGTCACCGTCCGAGTCGGGATTAATTCATTATTTTCATTACTTACGATCGTTATCCCTCCCTTCTTTGGTACTACCTTTACTGGGCTAACCCACTTACTGTCGGATATAGGATAGATAATTCCTGCGTCTAACAATTTCATAACCTCGCCCTTAACTACGTCTTTCATGTTTGGGTTTATACGGCGCTGAGGTTGTATAGAGTTACGAGAATTATCTTCCATTAAGATTTTATGAGTGCAGAAAGATGGGCTTATGCCCTTGATATCAGATATCTGCCAAGCAATAGCTTGGCGATGCTTTTGTAAAATTGAAAGAAGTTTATTCTTTTGTGCATTCGTGAGGTAGGCCGAAATTATGACAGGCAGCTTAGAGTCCTTTTCTAAGAAAGCGTATTGAAGGTGCTCTGGTAGTTCTTTCAGTTCCAAGGTAGGGGGGTCATCATACGAGGTCTTGGAAATTTGTTCTTTTTCAAAAACTATGTCCTCGTACACTTTTTTATATGTAAAATTAAAGGGGTGTTGCTAGCGGCCATGGAGGCTTCGTGCAGCGATTCAGTTCGAAAAGTAGAAGAGGAACAGAAATCAAAAAATTCTTTTTCAAAATCAGAGGTGCGAGTGGAGGATTCTTCACTTAGGTGTAGAGATTCAGTTGGAAGAGTAGGAGAGGAACAAAAATTGGAAAATTCTTTGTCAAAATAAGAGGTAGGAGAGAAGGATTCTTCACTTATGGTATCCATGAAAAAACAGGAGTCATCATTAGCTAGTGTGTTCTTCATTGAGGGGGTGATAGAGAAAGTTACTTCATCGTCGCCCACTCGAAGGAAGAGCTTACCATTTCTTACATCAATGATAGCTCGGGAGGTGGCAAGGAAGGGTCGGCCAAGGATCAGGGGAACCTCGACGTCTTCTTCGATGTCTATAATGACAAAGTCCACCGGGAAGATGAACTTGTCAACTTTGACTAGGACGTCCTCCACTATTCCTAACGGGTATTTGACTGATCTGTCGGCGAGCTGGATACTCATGCGTGTGGGGTTGAGACTACCAATTCCTAACTTTTTAAACAACGAGAAGGGCATAAGATTAATACTTGCACCTAGGTCGGCTAAAGCGTGTTTGACAAAGAGATCACCAAAGACACACGGGATAGAGAAACTACCCGGGTCACTGATTTTCTTCGGTAATCCGTTTGTCAAAACCGCCGAGCATTCGACATTTAACGTGACATGCGAAAGGTTCTCTAACTTCTTCTTGTTAGTTAGGAGGTCCTTAAGGTATTTTGCGTACTTCGGCATCTGGGATATGGCTTCGTGGAAAGGCAGATTTACGTGGATTTGTTTAAACATTTCCAAAAAACGGGTGTATTGATCATCCTGTCGTTGTTTATTAAGTTCGGAAGGGTATGGCGGAGATGGATTATTTTTAAAGGTGGGTGGTGGAGTGAGTTCTTTTTCTACGATAGGGGTGATAATTTCTTCGGCAGAGGGTGGAATTTTTAAAACGGGAACGGAGCTTTGATTTTTAAAAACGGGAGCGGAGCTTTGATTTTTAAAAACGGGAGCGGAGCTTGCCTCGGGTTCTTCACTTACCATACCAGGAACTTTCTTCCCACTCCGAAGAGTTATAGCTTTCGCTTGCTCTCTCGGGTTGGGCTCGGTATTGGAAGGAAGAGACCCTACGGGTCGCTCAGAAATCATTTTAGCGAGCTGTCCTACCTGATTTTCTAAATTTTTAACACTTCTGGTTAAGGTTCTAATCGTAGCGTCATTAGCATTCATGTATTTTGAAAACATTTCCTCCAAATTTGGAGGTTTTGGAAAACTTTAAGGAGGTGGTGGTGGAGCAGAAAAATTACTTTGCGGTGGCGGGCGCACAGCATTCGATGGATTGCTCCACGAAAAATTCGGATGATTTCTTAACGCAGGATTATAACTATTCGGAAAATTAAAACCAGGAGGATGATAATTCGCAGCAGAAAAATTATTAAAAGCAGTTCTAGGCATATTATTCACATAATCCAAATGTTCCCCGGCAGTCGTTGTAGTATAGTGGTGAGTATTCCCGCCTGTCACGCGGGTGACCCGGGTTCGATCCCCGGCAACGACGCCAAAAACTTGATTGTCTCTTAGATATCTGCAAGGAGAGAATAACCAAACTAACAATTCATCATGGCAGGTATACCTATCGAAATGCAGCTAGGGGACACAAGTGTCGTATTAAAATCCGGGAACAGTTGAGTAAGCTTACTCACACGAAATCTATTATTTTATCGACGGCAAAATAAGGTTTAGCTAAATGGACTAAAAGAAGAGAACTACTTGCATGAAAAGATAAAGAGAGCTAAAAGAGCGATTAACTTAAGCTTAGTAATGATGAAGGGAAAATGCACTCGATCAGAAATCACCTCGGCAAGAGTGGTTAGAAAAATACGATAAATAAACCTAAGCTAATTAGGGTAAAGGTCCTTGACCGTGGAGGTTCCATGATTATTGACACTCTTCTCTCGAAGGCCGTGCCCAACTGAGTTTAGGAAGGTCCGACCGACTTTCGCCAAAATCGGAGGCCTAAAATTCGCTTTATGCGGTGAACCCCTCTATTGGATTTTACTCCAATCCGGGAGATTTGAACGTCTGCCTCTCTCGAGGGGTGCGAACAACTCCCTTTACTCTTGAGTGCTCATTTCAAACTTTCGGCCTCTCGGCTAGCCCAAAATGAAAGTAAAGATGGAGAGTATATATCGATAATATACCTCCAACCCGTGATAAATCAAGAGTAATTCAAAGCTAAACCCTAAAAAGAAAAGGTAAGATTCAAAACATCATAACCTAATCACTCGAACCTCGGATCATTTAGATCGAGTACATGGAGGATTAGTTAATCATGGTGAGGAGGAAGAGGGGGGATGAGTAGAAGAAGAATAATGAAAACGGAGCAGAAACGTAAAAGAAAACAACACTTTTTATCAATAGAAACAGAGATCTTACAACATGAAAACCAGCGATTACAAGTGCATGGAAAGGTAAACTACGCTATCATTAACATTATACTACAGAACGAAGCTAGGAACTACTACAGGGAAAGCATAAAACTACAACTAAGAACTAAAAATGGAAAGACATGCTTAAAAAGTTCAGAAATACAAAGGACAGAACCTCCCCTCTCAAAGCGAAAAGTTGTTCCTAAACCCCTGGAGTTGGGCTCTATTTATAGAATTTTTCGGGTCGGGTCACGCCCCCCTGTCACGCCCTGGTCGGGCATGACCCTGGGGTGTGACACATTCGGCGCGACTTTTTCGGGCAGAAATTGAATTCTGACGGAGTTGTTGCGGTACACGCCCACAAGTCACGCCCTGGTAGGGCGTGACCCTGGGGCGTGTTCTTTGCGGCGTGACTTTGTTGAGCTAAAATTGAATGCTGGAGGTGACGGGCGAAATTGCTGAAGTACACGCCCATATGTCACGCCCGGGTCAGGCGTGACCCTGGGGCGTGACACTTTCGGTGCGACGGTGGAGCGGGAAAAACGAGCGCGCTGCGGCGATTCCTCGGAACCTGGGAACACGCCTCTAGTACACGCCCGTATCAGGTGTGACACGGGCGTGACCGAGGGCGTGTACACTAAGTTTCCACGGAATGCATTTTCGGACCAATTGCTTCATTCCTCTGGGTTACACGCCCTAGGTACACGCCCTGATAGGGCGTGACCTTGGGGCGTGTCACAGCAAACTTCGGCTGAAAGCCGTGAAAACCTGCAAAAAAGCAGAAAAAAAAGCATTAGCGACAAAAATATATACAAAGGGGAATCAAAACAAGTACTTTACAAGACATGATTGGCTTTAAAACCCCGAAAATATCCTAATAAAATTGACTGCAAATGTATTATCACTATCAGCAAAACCCACCAAAAGATCTAGCCGCTCAACCGGCTACAACCTGGACCTGAGGCATTCAAGGAAAGAACACCTCAGCAAGAATATAGTCAAAATAAATAGAGCATTAGCTTTAAGAACAGGTAAAGAAGGGTTTACCACCCGACAACAATAAATGCTATCAGAAGAAGAAAAACATGACAGTAAGAAAAGAACAATATCAAAAGAACAGTAAAAGAAAACACACCAAGTGTGAGTACAAAAGCAACATGTTCTGCAAAAGAAAAGAACCTGCAACAGCAACTGGGCATATAACATGTACCAAAGAAAAAGCCATAAGCAAGGAAAGAAGCTAACAGTCCTAACTTTGTGGGTTAATGACAGGGGTCAAAACATAGATCTGAGTACATAACCAAAACCAGATCAAAAAAGGGCTAAGGGGTCAAATAGTGGCAGCCCTAGGGTCCAACACACAAGCCCAGGCCGGGGAAAATAAAGGTGGTGGCCACGGCTCCCCACATAAAACCACCCCTCCAGAGGCACCAAAACTCCACCACCTGCCACAACCTAAGAGTCGGCATGCCAAAGAACTAGCCGAACACAACCCCCCCCCCCCCCACCATGGATAAGATCAACTAACAATCCTAAGGAAGCACACTAATCCAAGGCAAAAGCGTCGAGTCCACTCGACGCGGTGTTGAGTGAGCTCCACACACTCAATGCCAAATGACTTAGCCGCAAAACCGTCGCTGGATGACGGCATTGAGTGAGCTCGACTCACTCAACGCTGTCAACACTTTCTACTTAGTCACAGAAGCTAACTTTGACGTTGAGTGAGTTCACCACACTCCATGCTAAAAAGCCTAATAGCCAAGGCATTGAGTGAGGTCCACTCACTCAACGCTTGGAAACAGAGAGTTGGAGATTTATTTCCAACTCTAAAACCTCTGCCTAAGCTCAAACCTCTGCCTAAAAGCTAAAACCTCAATGCTTGGGAACAGGGAGTTGGAAATTTAATTCCAACTCTCTATTCTACCCTTTCTACCCAGCCACAACAGCTATCTGACTTATACTACAGCTAAATACATCCATACCCTACCTCCAGCTACCAATTGGACACCAAACCGAGAATAAAGAAGGTGAGATTAGACAAATTCTTAGACAACCTGAACCGAACATTGCTGAAATAAAGAAGCACTTCTGCACTAGCTCCAAGAGGCAAAAATAGAGCTAATTACGGCAAATTAACAAAGTAAAAAAGGAGGTCAAATTGGCAAGGGCAAGGAGCCACTTGCCTCACCGCCAAGATGCAGCGGCTGTAACAAGAAATCTGGCTTTGGCGGCAAGATCGGCCACCTACGAGTCAAAAGTAGGGCTTAAGAGGAGAAGAAGAGAAACCGAAATCCCTAACTCCTAGAAACAGCCCTAGAACAAGCATAACTTACCTAGGAAGAAAGATCGAGACGAGAGCAAACCAAATCTGCAGACACACGAGGAAACCGAGCTAAAATCCTCTCGAAAATGCCGGCCAAAGCTCCAGTGCCTCCGCCTCCCGCACAACCTGCTGGAAGCTAGCATCAGTTCAGAAAAAGGAGAAACGTGGAGAGAACAGATGGTCCTATATATAGCAACACCCGAGTCTAAGGCCGACACAACAGTGTCGCCACAATGTGCCGACACCAGACGCACAATGGTGTCGACACAATGTGTCGACACTAGACGACACAGCGGTGTCGACACAATGTGTCGACACTAGACAACACGGCGATAGAACAGTTACCCCTCTACCTAAATAGTAATACCTGCCCAACACAGGTAGAGGAAATATGAAGTAAGAAGAGATGGAGCGCTGGTCCTCACTCTTCTCACCACAAAATAAATCCTTGCCTAGCAAGGTATCGTCCACCACAAGTTCGCTGGGGGCGAAGGTGACGATAGGGGCTTCCACTGTGAAGGAGGTAGGAACCTCCTCACATAAGAGGATGCACTCGTCGATAGCCTGAGCGCAAGGCTCAACGTTAACCCAACTTACCCGTGGAGATTCAACCTGCACAGGCTCAGATAAGGAAGGGGGATCGAGAAATAAAAGAGACGAAGAACATAAAGAAATAATCGGGGGAGTGATCCCAGTGTCACTCCCCAAAGGCTGAGGTAGAAAAATATCGTCAGCAATGTCGACAATGCTACAAGGCTCGGCCGGATCCATAGAGGCCTCCACCAAGACTTGAACTTCCTCCTTTGGTATCAAGGGAGAATCCTCGACACAAAGAAGGTTGTCCTCCTCCATGGGAGTGGAAACAACCCATGTATCACAAGCCTCAACTTGTGTTGCATTGTCGAAAATGTCGCCAGAGGCAACTGAAGTAGAATGCACAAAAGGCGGAAGAACTTTTCTTGGATAAAAGTCAAGCGCAGGTTCCTCACAAAGAATCGGCTCCACGCTTGGAGATGTATGCATAGGAGAGATAGGCTCAGCCACGTCGAAGTCTAGATCAGCCACACATCTGGCGGTTGTGTCCACATCATTCCCTTCAACAAATGAAGGTGACAGGGATACATAACCAGATGATGAAGGTGTGCCACCAAGGGTAGGAGTCGGGATGATCCGGATGTCCGGCTCATCATCCTCTTCCATAACACTGAGGTACTCGGCACAATCCTTCAGGACATGATATGTTCTACGACAATACAAACACTTTCTCCCATTACACTGCGGTCCTTGTGGGGCCGGAGAGGAATAGGAGAACGATGTATGTGGCGAGGACGATTGACCATAAGCTCGGGGCACAGTGTTCGAAAGGCTGTACGAATACAGCATCTCATGCATTGTGCGCTGGGGCTTATGCTCAATATCTCTCGTAGGGCATTCATGACTAGCGTGGGAAGGCTTCCCACACCAACAACATTGGGCATACGAATATCCCCACATGGTGTCGAAACAGCAGATTCAAAATAAATTGTGCAAATTACTAAATCCAACAATATATTACTACAATTGCCTAAAGAAACAAAAAAAAGGCAGGCAAAATAGAAATAGAACAAAACAAAAGCGATTAACAAAGGGAAAGGAAAGCAATCTCACGTCGCCCTCTCCAAAAACTCACACGACTGTGTTCCCCAGCAACGGCGCCAAAAACTTGATGCTAAAAATCACAGCAGTGAACCGGTCGCACAAGTAATATAAAATGGGGGTTTTCCCAAGTATCGATCTCACAAGGAACACAGTAAGGTGGAGTTAATTTCGAGGAGGACTTGAGATTGGAGTCCTCAGGTCGAAGCTATCTAAGGGGAGGTTTTGAAATTGCGGATAAAGAAAATAAAACACTATCAACTACTCATATGCAACGCCGCTATGCGATGCTTCACCAGGCGGGATGGAAGACTAGTCCGGCCGCTATGCACCGAATCGCTAGGCGGATGGGCGAGTAGGCTTGCGGATGAGGTGGTGAGAATGGCGGAATGAGGGTCGTAAGCACCTCTTCGCTATGCACGCCACTAGCAATTGCTAGTGCGGCAAGGGTGGGTGGATGGAATATGGCGCACCTCAAGCAACTAAAGCGTTAACAAACACATGATCACATAGACATGAATCTAGTAAAGTTTACATCTAAAGTGCAACAACATCAATATAAATGAAGTTTTAACACACATATACAACAATAAAGGAAGAACAAGGCAAGAGATCGACCGAATCTGAAGTCTTGCTGAGGATTCACAGTTGGAATCGTCGGGTTGTCAATCCGCGTGCAAGCTCGGTCCTCAACTGCGTCCGGGGTAGAGAAGGGCTGTCAACACCTTCCAATGGCCTGTCTTCTTCGTCTCACGATAGCGGACGAATGTTGCAAGCTTCCCTTTGTTTATGGCTATGGCGTTGAAACTTGAAATGAACCCAAGAGATGATGGAGGAGGCCGAGAGGAAGCTCCGACTTGGATTTGGCGGTGAAAGCTTGCCCGGAGCACTTCCCTAGTGTGGAGATTGAAGGAGGATGGCGAAATCCCTCCTCGGAGATGAAAAGGGCGGAGGAAAAAGGAGCGATCTCGAATTAGGGCGGAACCTGCACTATTTATACAAAAGCAGAAATGAACAATGCGCACGATCACAGGCGCACGACCAGTGGTCGTGCGCACTATGTACTGTGCTCATGCGCACTGGCATGGAATATCAGGAAGAAGAACTGGGATAATGCGCACGAGTAGTGGCGCACGACCAGTGGTCGTGCGCACTAAGTCCAATGATCGTGCGATTACCCAGAAAGGACTCCAGAAAAGAGGAATTAATGCACACAATCAGTGCTGCACGACCGGTGGTCGTGCTCAATATGTCCAGTGGTCGTGCGCTTACCCCAGTCTGATTCTGGAAAACGTAGAGTAGTGCGCACGATCCGGGGCGCACGACCAGTGGTCATGCACATTATATCCCATGATCGTGCACATTATTCCTGTTTCACAACCATCGAGGAACACGCACACGACCCATATACCGATAGGAAAAACAAATGACTAATCTATGCAGACATTCCAGAAAATCACAAAAGGGAGTACAAACTACAAAATAAACAAAATACACAACCACGGGCAAAAATGTGCACTTCCTATGGAAATAAAGATTAGATGAAATAGGAACGATAAAGAACTAAAAGTGAAGTGCAACCGTGTGAAAACTAGCCCAGATGAGTCCTAAAATAGGTATATAAAGTGGACTCATCACACCTCCAACCACCGAGTGAGCCTACAGCCCTGCAGCTAGATGGGAGCCTGGTCAGCGGGTCTGCTCGGGGTCTTCTCCCAAAACCTATAACCACGAGTGAGCCTATAACCCTGTCAGCTTGATGGGGACTGGTCAGCGGGTCTGCTCGGGGTCTCCTCTCCAAAACTCCTCCAACCACCGAGTGAGCCTACAGCCCTGCTAGCTAGATGGGAGCCTGGTCAGTGGGTATGCTCGGGATCTCCTCTCCAAAACACCTCCAACCGCCGAGTGAGCCTACAGCCCTGCCAGCTAGATGAGAGCCTGGTCAGCGGGTCTGCTCGGGGTCTCCTCTTCCAAAACATCTCGCCCTTGGTGTCCTAAAAAGGTCTCTCACGCTTTCATCACATCAAAAGAGCACATCCTAATGGTAAGCATTGTACAATAATAAAATAAAAATAAAAAAAAGGAGAGGTGCAATGGACAGAGTTCTACGGGTAAAATCTCTTTAAATCATCAACACTTCGGGCTCGCTCGAGGGATACCCCGTCCACATCCTGGAGGTGGTACCCTCCTGAGTTTAAGACTTCTTTTACTACAAAAGGACCCTCCCAATTGGGGTTGAGCTTCCGTACGGAGGCCCCTCTACCTGCTGCATCTACCTTTTTTAGAACCAAATCTCCTTTCTTAAACTGCCTGATCCTTATATGCTTGTCGAAGTACCTTGCCATCCGGCGCTTGACCTCCCTCCTGCCGGACCATCGCCAAATCCCGGAGCTCCTCCACGAGATCCAATGAGAGTCTTTGGTTCTTCTTCGTTCTTGCTCTCCATCCTTCGGCTCCTTCCTTGCAACTGCAACTCGGGTGATGCGACCACAAACTCGATAGGTATGACAGCCTCTGAGCATGAGAGAGCTTAAACGGGGTTTCCCCGGTGGCTGTGTTTGGTGTGGTCCTCAAGGCCCACAGTACTGAAGGTAGCTGCTCCACCAAGCTTCCTCTCAAATTCTCCACCTTTTTCATCAATAGATTGACAATGACCTTATTAGCTGCTTCGACCTGCCCATTACTCCGTGGATGATGAACAGAGGCAAAGCGGAGATCTATTCCCAAACGAATGCAGAAGTCCACGAATTCTCTGCTTGCAAATTGTGGTCCGTTATCTATCACAATGGCTAGGGGCAACCCATGCCGGCAGATGATCTCCCCCCATACGAAATTCTTGACCACCTGCGAGGTTACCTTAGCCAACGCCTTCACCTCCAACCACTTCGAAAAGTAGTCCACCATGACTAACAAGAATTTCCTTTGGCCACTTGCTTGGGGAAAGGGGCCCACCAGATCTAGCCCCCATATAGCAAATGGCCAGGGATCTGTAATGGTCATCAATCTCTGGGCCGGAAGGAGCTGAAGGGGGGGCGAACTCCTGGCATTTTGACACTTTTTCGCGAATTCCTCCGCATCTCTCCTGAGGGTAGGCCAAAAGTACCCCTGCCTCAGCACCCTCCGTTCTAAAGTCCGGCTCCCCGAGTGACTTCCACATTCTCCGAGTGAATCTCTTGCAGAACCTGGGAACCTCCTCCTCTGACACACATCTGGCCAGCAGACCTGACAAGGTCTTGCGATATAAAACTCCATCTTTCAGCAGGTAGTACGCCGATTTGTATCTGGTATGCTTCTTGTCGAGTTCCATCGCGGGTAGCTGTCCTGATGCCAAAAAGGTAATGAAGGGGTCCATCCACGACCTCTGCTGGCATACTTCCATGAGTTCCCCTTCCTCTATAGACGGTCTGAAGAGTTCCTTCATTGTTCCCCAGGCTCGAGGGCCATGGTTGCCGAGTTGGTCCGCCTGAGTGCTCTCCTCCCTCGGGACGTGCAGAATTGAGAAGCTTCGGAACTGCCCTATGATGTCCTTGACCTTTCCTAGATACAACTAGAGGGTGGGCTCCCTTGCCTCGAACTCCCCATTGATCTGGACTGCCACCACCATGGAGTCTGTCGAGGTCTCAATGTCTTGTATGCCCAGCTCCCGGGCTAACCTGAGTCCCGCAATGATAGTGTAACGCCCCGAAACTCAAAGGAGCAAAGGGGGACGTTTTGGGCCAGTTTTGGTTTCTGGCTGACGGCACACGGCCTGGGACACGGGCGTGTCCCAGGGCGTGTCAAGTGTGTGCGGACACTTAGTCGCGAAGTCGTCGAGTTATACTCGACGATTCGTCGAGAAAGGGCACACGGCCTGCGACACGGGCGTGTCGCAGGGCGTGTCGACCCGTGTCGACACTTAGCCGTGAAATCGTCGAGTTATTCTCGACGATTCGTCGAGAATGGGCACACGGCCTGCGACACGGGCGTGTCGCAGGGCGTGTAGACCCGTGTCGACAATCGTCAAAGTGAAATCGTCGAGATTCACTCGACGATCGTCGAGACAAGGCACACGGCCTAGGACACGGGCGTGTCCAAGGCCGTGTCGTCCAGTCGTCATTCTACCCTCGACGAAATGTCCCGTGTACACGGCCTGGGGGACCAGGCGTGTCAATGTGACACGGGCAAGGACACGGGCGTGTCCTAGAACCCGTGCAGTGCTCGGGTTGGAAACGGGGGAAAATCATGGGGTACACGGCCGGCTACACGGCGTGTCAGCTGGAACACGGGCGTGTCAACTCGAACACGGGCGTGTTCTATACCCGTGTGCGTGTTCAGAAGATTCGATTTTGACGGCGAATGCGGCACACGGCCCTGGACACGGGCGTGTGCCAGGCCGTGTTCGGCCCAGTTTGGGCATTTCAGCCCCGAATCAAAGCCGCTCGTTTTCTTAGGTTGAGATCTGACGGCTAGGGATGGTTCCTGAGAGTATATACTCGGGTTTGACTTCGAAAAATCCACACTTTTCACCCCTTTTCATCTCTCCAAACCCTTGGAGAAAGAAGAGCTAAGGCAAGAGGAAGAGGAGCTAGATCCGCCATTGGAGGAGCTTCGGAGCTCCGAATCGCAAGCCGACTCCGGATCCACGGAGGCAACGCAAGTGCGGTGATTTCTATCCGATTACATTTCGATGGCGCCAAAGAGGAACGCAAGGGTAACGATCCTCACTTGTGAGCATGATAGCTCTCTTTCTTAGCATAGGAAGCCCTCTCTCGCGAGTTTGCGAAGAGTTGGAGGCGTTCCTTCGGGTAGATATGTAAAGTCCCCGTTGTTTAGCGTCCGTATGCGAGAACGGACATAGGCATTTTGGTTGAAGCCTACCCGGACATGTTAGTCCGGATCGGTGATGTTGCATTGCATAAGGCCGGAGAAGACTCCGTGCTATTTGGTGTTTTCGGGTTTTCTACGCGGTAGATTGCAGCAGGGAGCCTTGGGGACTAACCCAAAGGTGCACCCGGAAAACTGGGCGGACACGAGGTCTTGCCAACTTGGTGGCTTGGAAGCCAACTTGAACATAACGGGTTATGTGACTTGTGATGAAAATGGGACTCGGTAGAAGTTTGACCTGCGCATATGGTTTAAATTACCGTTGCGGGCGCATATGGTTTAAATTACCGTTGCGTTGTGAGCACGGGTTAGATGGAACCGTACCCACTCTATGTCGTTCGGATTAGGGCCGTTGGCATAGATGAGGGTCTTCGGCGGTCTATGGTTTTAATTACCGTGACCCATGCCAGGAAGACAAACTGCTCATTGTTTGGATGTCCAAGAGAGGATGGCGGTGAGTCGGCAGACTTAGACTGCGTTCACCAAGAATGTGCCCTGAGTGCACGGGGTGTGTGGCCGTTGAGCCTCCGCCTGTGATGAAATGACTATATTTATAATGCTCGCTTATGCTAATGAAATGCAGGGAAGGAGCATCGCCGCCCCGAGTTGGGGCGGGATCGTTATAATTTGGTCAGCATTGCTGACCGTTGCTTTGTTTGCCACTGTGCGGTGGTTTGTTTGCATGCAGGTGCAGCTGGACCGAGCGGTCAATAGCGGGCTAAAGCCCTTTTTGCGAAGCTGGCCCTCGAAGGCCCAAGTGAAATGTTTTCTATTTTTATTCATGTATGGCCGGCCTGCGTGCCGAGGTTGGTAAATCATGTAACGGACAAGTGAAACTTTTGTAAGGCCTTAAGGCCAATGTTTGGGTATTTTTGTATACATTCCTAAATGTTGTATTAGTGGACATTCGAGCTCTTATGCTGGGTTCTTGTTTACAACTTATATTAACTGCTTCCGCTAGAATGCTCTGTGTAGGACGTTGAGATTGGTTGGTTGGTTTCCATAAGTAACCACCCGGTCTGTCTGTGGTATATGGCGTCGGGCCCCGGCCGGACCTACTGCTATATGTTATGCGACGGATAGGGGGTGTTACAATTTGGTATCAGACTGCTGGTTTTGGTCGGGCTTAAACGGAATTCGTGGTCGAATTCTTTTTAAGGGGTGGTGAGCACATTGTGTGCGTCATCGTTATAATGGTAAAAGAACCCATGAATGTCCACTAGGGAATGAAAATACTCGTGTTTGAGGAACCTGCGTGTTCCTATAATTGCTGTTTGCAATGTTATTTGGTCGCTTAACGGTGTTTTGTACCACTATAGGTGACCCGAAGTGGTGTTGGGCCGTCAGAACGCCGAGGTTCTGAAGCTAGTAGTGCACCAGACGTTGCTCCAGCAACACCTTTGTCGGCTGAAAATATACGATTGGTGGCTGAAGCGGTGTTGGTCGTGATAAATGCGCAGCCTGGGAGGCAAGCGCAGCAGCCCGCTCCTGTGATGGAGCAAGTACCTCTTCAAGAGGCCGAGCCGAGGAGGATGGAGCAAGTGGTTGTAGAACCAATAGTGCCAAGGAGGGTGACTGAGAAGCAGTTGAAGCATGTAATGAGCTTTAACCCTCCGTTATTCTCGGGGTTGGGAACCCCATCGCAGGCTGAAGACTGGCTCTCTAGGGTAAAGAGAGTCATGACAGCGACGGAGACGGAGGAGTGGCAAATGACCACCATCGCTACGTTCCTTCTGGATGGGGAAGCGAGGATGTGGTGGGAAGGTTTGGAGCTGCATCATTTGAGAGTTAGACAACTGATAGACGTTCCGATAGAAGAGTTCTCGGAATTGTTCTTAGCAAGATACCTCCCTTCTACTCAGAGGATTTCAATGGAGAATGAGTTCCTGAAGTTGGTGCAGGGTGAGAGGAGCGTGGATGAATATCTCCACGAGTTTACGCGGTTGAGTCGTTATGCTAGCTCCATCATCATGGATGAGGAGCGCAAGACTAATCGTTTTTATGAAGGCTTGAGGGATGAGCTGAGATTGTTACTGTCGGGACCAATGACGCAGGGTTTCTTAACCTTGGTCAATACTGCCCGGTCCTTGGAGAAGGACATGAAGAGTGTACAAGCGAAGAAAGGCTTGGGCGAGAAGAAATCTGGGTTCAAAGTGCCGACTACTTCAAAGTCTGGCTATCAAAGATTCTTGAAGAAGCATAGGACTTCGGGTCCAGCTCCTTCTGGTGCTTCTGGGGCGACTACGAGTCGGACCCCGGGCGCGTGCTTCACTTGTGGCAAGACGGGGCATTTCGCCCGTGATTGTTGGAGCGGACGTCCTAAGTCCGAAAGGAGGCCAGGAGCTACCTACGAAGAGAAGGGAAAGGCGGTGGAGTCGACCGCATATCACTATGCTCCGGCCCAACCGAGGGTTTACAATCTTGGCCAACAGGAGGCCATTAAACAAGCTGACGTGGTGACAGGTATGGTTTAATTTATAGCAAGTCAATTCCTTTATATGCTTGTTATGCACATGTTACCTTACCACTGCTTGTTTAGGATTCGTATTGATTTGTGAAATTCCCGCACGAGCACTCTTCGATACGGGAGCTTCACACTCCTTCTTGTCCGAAGGATTTATATCACGCATCGGAGTCCCTTCTTCGATGGCGAAGGACAAGTTGGATGTGTTGTTGCCCAATGGGTGTTCGATGCGAGCGGTTAGGATCTGCGAGGTTAAGACTCGTATTGGAGAGCAGGAGTTCGACCTGCTGGCGTCTTTACTTCCGTTAGTGGAGTTCGACGTCATATTTGGCATGGACTGGCTCTCGGAGCAGCAGGCCCATATAGATTGCGGTAGCAAGGAAGTCAAGCTGGGAGCGAGTCGTGAGACGACTTTTACGGGCTTAAAGGGTCGAGCAAGACGTTGATATCTGCTCTTCAGGTGGTGAAGGCGGTTCGTGCTGGAGCAGAACTGTTCTTTACACTAGTGGAGGTTGCAAAGCCGAAGCCCGCGTTGGATTGTATTTCAGTGGTATCGGAATACCCTGATGTGTTCCCCGCAGATCTTCCTGGAGCCCCGCCTCAACGGGAGATAGATTTTACGATCGAGCTAGTGCCAGGTGCAAAGCCTGTGTCACGATCTCCGTATCGGCTAGCGCCTAAGGAAATGGCGGAGCTGAAAGTTCAACTGCAAGAGTTGTTGGAGCAAGGGTATGTGCGCCCGAGTTCTTCGCCTTGGAGCGCACCGGTCCTCTTTGTTAAGAAGAAGGACGGAAGCTTGAGATTGTGTATTGATTATCGGGAGCTAAACAAGCTGACTGAGAAGAATAAGTACCCGATCCCTAGGATTGATGATCTCTTTGATCAGTTAGTCGGGTCGACGGTGTACTCGAAGTTAGATCTCAAGTCTGGGTACTATCAGCTGCGGATAAGGGAGAGTGATATCCCGAAGACAGCGTTTAGTACGAGATACGGGCATTATGAGTTTACGGTCATGCCGTTTGGGCTGACTAATGCGCCGTCGGTGTTCATGGATTTGATGAACAAGACGTTCAGGGAGTACTTGGACCATTTCGTGATCGTCTTCATCGACGATATTTTGGTGTACTCGCAAAGTGAGGAAGATCACTTCAAGCATCTTCATTTGGTGCTGGAGACGCTAAGGAGAAACCAGTTGTATGCCAAGTTCTCGAAGTGCGAGTTTTGGCTATCCTCAGTAGCATTCCTCGGGCATATAGTGAGTGGAGAGGGTATTGCGGTGGATCCGGCGAAGATTGTTGCGATACGGGAGTGGCCTGAGCTTGCTACGGTAGCAGAAGTCCGGAGCTTTTTGGGGCTTGCCGATTATTATAGGCGCTTCGTAGAGAACTTCTCGCAGATAGCGCTACCTCTCACTACTTTGACGAGGAAGGAGCATAAGTTCGTTTGGACGCCGGAGTGCGCGTGAGCTTTTGAGGAATTGAAGTGTCGGTTGACCACGGCGCCTGTGTTGAGTTCGCCGGTTGGGACCGAAGGCTATGAGATATATAGCGATGCTTCAGGCAGCGGTTTGGGTTGTGTGCTACTGCAGCACGGAAGCGTGATAGCTTATGGCTCAAGACAGCTAAAAGTGCACGAGAGGAATTATCCGGTCCATGACTTGGAGTTAGCGGCCGTGATTTTTGCCTTGAAGCTGTGGAGACACTATTTGTACGGTGTGAAGATTGATATCTACACCGATCACAAGAGCCTAAAGTACCTGATTGATCAGAAGGATCTGAATATGCGGCAGCGTAGATGGATGGAGTTCTTAGGGGACTATACATTCAAGATCCACTACGTGCCTGGCAAAGGGAATGCGGTTGCGGACGCGTTGAGTCGTCGAGCCCCAGCTCAAGCGAATTGGCTATCAGTGCATGATGAGCGGTTGGTGCAGGAGCTGGAGGCGTTGGAGAATGTTTGTGTGGATAGACAATCTAGTGCTGAAGCAGTGCTGAATTGGACTGAAGTCCAATATGACCTGGCTGATCGGATTCGGCAGGCTTTGGATATGGATGCTCATATGAAGCAGTTCATGTTAGAGGCTCTGGATGGGTCAAATTCCCAATTCGTTGTGGAGGACGGATTGCTGTGGAAAGACGGTCGTTTGTGCGTCCCAAGTGTGGGCAATTTACGGGTGGAGTTGTTGTACGAGGCACACCATACCAAGTACTCGATTCACCCGGGGAGCACGAAGATGTACCGCGATGTAAAGAAGCTATTTTGGTGGCCGGGTTTGAAAAAGGATGTGGCGCTATACGTAGCGAAGTGCCAAACCTGCGCCTTAGTAAAGGCGGAGTGCCAAAAGCCGGGAGGATTTCTTAAGTCCTTGCCTATTCCGGAGTGGAAATTTGACGACATCTCTATGGACTTTGTGCACGGTTTGCCAAGGTCGCAAAAGGGGAACGACGCCATTTGGGTGGTCGTGGATCGATTAACGAAGGTGTCGCATTTTATTCCGCATAGGAAGGACGATCCGGTGGAGAAGCTGGCGAAGCTCTATGTAGATAATATAGTACGGCTTCATGGTGTGCCCCGCAGCATCGTGAGTGACCGAGATGGGCGGTTCACGTCCAATGATTGGAGGCTGGTGCAGCAAATGTTGGGAACAAAGCTGAAGTTTAGCACAGCCTTCCATCCGCAAACGGATGGGCAGACCGAGAGGGTCAATAGAACCATGGAAGACATGCTTCGCATGTGTGTTTTGGACTTTGGAAAGCAATGGGAGGACCACCTTTATTTTTTGGAGTTCGCATACAACAACAGCTACCAAGCAAGTATTCAGATGGCACCTTTCGAGGCCCTATATGGTAGAAGATGTCGCACGTCGTTGTCTTGGTTAGAAACGGGCGAGTCGAAGTTGTATAAGCGATCGGAAGTGGATGATGCTACTTCTTTGGTGAGAACCATTCGGGAGAGGTTACTCATCGCTCAGGACCGGCAAGCAAAGTACTATAATGCCAAGCACAGGAACGTGGAGTTCGCTGTGGGTGATTATGTGTACCTAAAGATCAAGCCGTTCAAGGGTGTCTCGCGGGTGCGACGATTGAAAAAGCTAAGCCCGAGGTACCTTGGACCGTTTGAGGTTCTGGAGCGAGTTGGAGAAGCGGCCTATAGGTTGAAGCTTTCTGTGGAGCTAAGTGGTTTACACGATGTATTCCACATTTCAGTGCTTCGGAAAGCGGTGCAAGAGCCTACGCAAGTGATCGCGGTCGATCAAGTGCCGGTGGATAGTGGGCTAACGACAAAGGTAAAGCCCGTGCGGATTGAGGACTCAGAGGTCAAGCGGCTACGCAATAAAGAGATCAGGATGGTCAAGGTCCGATGGGACAATTGCGGGCGTGAGGAGCTCTCCTGGGAGCGAGAGCAGACTATGCTTGACGAGTATCCGGAGTTGTTCCGCTCAGGTACAAATGTTGTTTTTGTATATCTTTCCTTTATGTAATTTCGTGGGCGAAATTCTTTTAAGAGGGGGAGAGTTGTAACGCCCCGAAACTCAAAGGAGCAAAGGGGCACGTTTTGGGCCAGTTTTGGTTTCTGGCTAACGGCACACGGCCTGGGACACGGGCGTGTCCCAGGGCGTGTCAAGTGTGTGCCGACACTTAGTCGCGAAGTCGTCGAGTTATACTCGACGATTCGTCGAGAAAGGGCACACGGCCTGCGACACGGGCGTGTCGCAGGGCGTGTCGACCCGTGTCGACACTTAGCCGTGAAATCGTCGAGTTATTCTCGACGATTCGTCGAGAATGGGCACACGGCCTGCGACACGGGCGTGTCGCAGGGCGTGTCGACCCGTGTCGACAATCGTCAAAGTGAAATCGTCGAGATTCACTCGACGATCGTCGAGACAAGGCACACGGCCTAGGACACGGGCGTGTCCAAGGCCGTGTCGTCCAGTCGTCGTTCTCCCCTCGACGAAATGTCCCGTGTACACGGCCTGGGGGACCAGGCGTGTCAATGTGACACGGGCAAGGACACGGGCGTGTCCTAGAACCCGTGCAGTGCTCGGGTTGGAAACGGGGGAAAATCATGGGGTACACGGCCGGCTACACGGCCGTGTCAGCTGGAACACGGGCGTGTCAACTCGAACACGGGCGTGTTCGATACCCGTGTGCGTGTTCAGAAGATTCGATTTTGACGGCGAATGCGGCACACGGCCCTGGACACGGGCGTGTGCCAGGCCGTGTTCGGCCCAGTTTGGGCATTTCAGCCCCGAATCAAAGCCGCTCGTTTTCTTAGGTTGAGATCCGACGGCTAGGGATGGTTCCTGAGAGTATATACTCGGGTTTGACTTAGAAAAATCCACACTTTTCACCCCTTTTCATCTCTCCAAACCCTTGGAGAAAGAAGAGCTAAGGCAAGAGGAAGAGGAGCTAGATCCGCCATTGGAGGAGCTTCGGAGCTCCGAATCGCAAGCCGACTCCGGATCCACGGAGGCAACGCAAGTGCGGTGATTTCTATCCGATTACATTTCGATGGCGCCAAAGAGGAACGCAAGGGTAACGATCCTCACTTGTGAGCATGATAGCTCTCTTTCTTAGCATAGGAAGCCCTCTCTCGCGAGTTTGCGAAGAGTTGGAGGCGTTCCTTCGGGTAGATATGTAAAGTCCCCGTTGTTTAGCGTCCGTATGCGAGAACGGACATAGACATTTTGGTTGAAGCCTACCCGGACATGTTAGTCCGGATCGGTGATGTTGCATTGCATAAGGCCGGAGAAGACTCCGTGCTATTTGGTGTTTTCGGGTTTTCTACGCGGTAGATTGCAGCAGGGAGCCTTGGGGACTAACCCAAAGGTGCACCCGGAAAACTGGGCGGACACGAGGTCTTGCCAACTTGGTGGCTTGGAAGCCAACTTGAACATAACCGGGTTATGTGACTTGTGATGAAAATGGGACTCGGTAGAAGTTTGACCTGCGCATATGGTTTAAATTACCGTTGCGGGCGCATATGGTTTAAATTACCGTTGCGTTGTGAGCACGGGTTAGATGGAACCGTACCCACTCTATGTCGTTCGGATTAGGGCCGTTGGCATAGATGAGGGTCTTCGGCGGTCTATGGTTTTAATTACCGTGACCCATGCCAGGAAGACAAACTGCTCATTGTTTGGCCGTCCAAGAGAGGATGGCGGTGAGTCGGCAGACTTAGACTGCGTTCACCAAGAATGTGCCCTGAGTGCACGGGGTGTGTGGCCGTTGAGCCTCCGCCTGTGATGAAATGACTATATTTATAATGCTCGCTTATGCTAATGAAATGCAGGGAAGGAGCATCGCCGCCCCGAGTTGGGGGCGGGATCGTTATAATTTGGTCAGCATTGCTGACCGTTGCTTTGTTTGCCACCGTGCGGTGGTTTGTTTGCTTGCAGGTGCAGCTGGACCGAGCGGTCAATAGCAGGCTAAAGCCCTTTTTGCGAAGCTGGCCCTCGAAGGCCCAAGTGAAATGTTTTCTATTTTTATTCATGTATGGCCGGCCTGCGTGCCGAGGTTGGTAAATCATGTAACGGACAAGTGAAACTTTTTGTAAGGCCTTAAGGCCAATGTTTGGGTATTTTTGTATATATTCCTAAATGTTGTATTAGTGGACATTCGAGCTCTTATGCTGGGTTCTTGTTTACAACTTATATTAACTGCATCCGCTAGAATGCTCTGTGTAGGACGTTGAGATTGGTTGGTTGGTTTCCATAAGTAACCACCCGGTCTGTCTGTGGTATATAGCGTCGGGCCCCGGCCGGACCTACTGCTATATGTTATGCGACGGATAGGGGGTGTTACAGATAGCCTCATATTCCGCTTGGTTGTTGGTGATTGCGAAATGAATCTTCAAGGCCTTCTCAATCTGGGTCCCCTCCGGGCTGATCAAGACCATTCCCCCCCCCCCCAAAGGAATTTCTTCCCGACGCTCCATCCACTAACATCTTCCAGGTTGCCTGAGGGTGCGCCTCCGTCTCCCAGACCTCAACTACATAGTCCGCCAGGAAATCGGCCACCGCCTGTGCCTTTATGGCGAGCCGAGGAACGAAGACGAGGTCAAATTCGCTGAGCTCTATTGACCATTTTGCTAGCCTCCCAGAATGCTCCACCCCCCCCCCCCCCCAAGATACGACAGAGGGGGTGATCGGTTACCACTTGTATGGAGTGAGCCTAAAAATACGGCCTGAGCTTTCGGGCCGAGATGATGAGGGAAAATGCTAACTTCTCAAGAATGGGGTACCCGAGTTCCGCTTTTTTCAGGACCCTGCTTACGTAATAGATCGTAAATTGTTTCCTCCCTTCTTCTCGCACAAGAACCGAGCTCATCGCCACAGTCCCTACCCCCAAATATAAGAACAGGACCTCTGCTTCCCTTGGTCCCTGGAGTAAGGGCGTTTGGGTAAGCTGTTGTTTTATGGCTTGGAAAGCCGTCTCACATTCCGAGGTCCACTCGAATCTCTTGCCTCCTCGCAGTGTTCGGAAGAAGGGCGAGCACGTCTCCCCGGCTCGAGAGAGGAACCTGCTTAGCCCGGCCAACATGCATCTAAGGCGCTGGACTTCCTTAACATTCCTAGGGGACTCCAATTCTAGGATTGCTCTCACTTTTTCGGGGTTGGGCTCCACTCCAGATGGAGTGAGAAGATGTCCCAGGAACCTTCCTCTGCTGGCACCAAAAACACATTTCAGGGGGTTGAGTCTCATTTTATACTCCCTTAGGGTTTCAAAGGTCTCCTCCAGATCTAGGATATGAGCTTCGAGGTCCTTGCTTTTGATCATCAAGTCATCTACGTATACCTCGAGGTTCCTCCATCTCTGCTCTCGGAAGATCCGATCCATCATTCTTTGATAGGTTGCTCCTGCATTTTTCAAACCGAAAGGAATCATATTAAAGCAGAACAATCCATCCTCCGTGACGAAGGTGACGTCCTTAACGTCCGGGGGATGCATGCGTATTTGATGATATCCAGAAAATGCATCCAAGAAGCTCATAAAGGGGAAATCGACGGTTGAGTCAACCAGCGCGTCAATTCGGGGCAGTGGGTAACAATCCTTGGGGCATGCTTTATTTAAAAGAGAAAAATCCACACACATTCTCCCCTTACCCTCCCCTTTTTTGACCATTACAACATTACTCACCCACCCCGGACACAAACCCCGCCTTAAGTAATTTTTCCACTTCCTCTCTAATAGGTCCGGCCATCTTGGAGGCGATGGCCCTCTTCTTCTGTTGTATGGGGCGAGTGTTGGGATCTAGATTGAGGCGGTAACAGGCGACGTCTGCATCGACCCCTGGCATGTCCGCGGCGCTCCATGCGAAGACGTCAACATTTTTCTGCATGCAGGTCCTAATCTTCTCACGGTCCTCCGGGTTGAGCTCGCCACTGATTTTTATCATCTCCTCTCGGCCTTCCTTGGTGTGGATCTCTACCTCGAGGACCTCCACAGCCGCTTTCAGCCTTTATGGCTCTTCCTCTCCTTCCTGCTCTGCCTGCGCATCCTGCTCTTTGCCTTCTACATTGGCCATCATCATCTCTTCCCCCGGCTGCTCTGTCTCCCACTTGCTTGCGTCCTCCTCTTCCTGTCGTGAGGCCCTTCTCTTTTCTGGCCGGGCCCCCTCCCCGGGCGACCATCCCTCTTCTTCCATCTGCCTTTTCTCTCTCCTCCCTACCTCTTCTTTTGGCTCCTCTTCCTCTGCTGCCTCCGTCTCTTTGCCCTCCTTTCCAGCCACTTCCAGCCTCTCCACCATGCCTAAGTTCCTTACCATTTCTCCCACTCCCTTCGCACTTTCCTTCTCCTTTTCATCTACCACCATCATCTCCCCGAACCCCTCTCCCGCCATTTCTGGCTCCCCTGCAATGCCTCCCACCATTACTACTTCTTCTCCTCCAGCATCTTCCTCCTCTCTTTGCTCTTCCCCGCCTCCCTGTTCTTGTTGTAATTGCTCCATCCACTTTCCCAACTCCTTCGCGTCTCCCTGCCAGGAGATGGTGTTCACTGCCGTCACATAGCATTCCCTAGCAGACTTTGGATCCCCCGTACCCTGATTTGGGTACCTCCTGAATTCAGCTTCAAGCACTGGTGAAACGATGATGGAACACATCTGAAAGCGCTGATTAAGGGGCGCCCAAAGATAGAGTTGTAACTACTGGGGGCATCCACTATGACAAAGCGGCAATTCCGGGACAGCCCTCCCAGGGTCACCTGAAGTCCCACTCCCCCCTCGACTTCTTTCCTTTCCCCTGAGAACCCAAACAGTGGTCCATCTTCCTCCAGCACCCTCTGGGCCTCCACCCTCATTGCATTGAATGCTTTTTTGAAAATCACGTAAACTAAGCTCCCATTGTCTACTAGGATCCGCGACACCGTGAAGATCTCGATGGCGGTCCGTATCACCAGTGCGTCACAAAAGGGGTGCTCATGGTCGGGCATGTCTTTTCTTGAAAAGGTAATCTTTTCATCTGGAGGAGGGGATTGTGACGTTGAGGCGATGCTTCGGCAGTACATAGTGTGAAGGCTCGCCTTTCGGGCCGCCTCTATCCCCACCCCCCACCCCCCCATTGATCACTCCAATCCCCCCGCGATCCCCTTCATCCGTTCGATCCACACATCGATCCTCTTCTCCTGTAAATGTTACTTCATCTATCCGCACCGGCCTTGGCTGTTGTCCTGCCCTCGGGTTCTCCTTATCTCCAAGAAATCTGGGCAGGTAGCCGTTGCGTGACCTTCCTCCTCGTGGAAGTCACAATATGGCAACGCCACCTCCCCACCTGCCTTCCTTCCTAAGGGTTCCTCCTTCTCCCTGCTTCTGCTCCTCTTCCACTCTCCCGGCCCCTTCCTCTGCCTCGGCCGATGGCCATGGCCTGCTGCGGAGGGGGCAGTGGTGGTCTATGATCATACCCCCACCCCTGCTGGTGAAACCTTCCTGGTCCTCTTGTTGGTTCCTCCCCCCTTGGGGAAATCCTCTACCTTGTCCTGGGGCAGGGCCTCCCTGTGGTCTCCACCCCAGCTCCGGGTACGCCGGCGCCCTTGGCTCCTCTCTTCTCCTTGTCTCCTTTTGTCTCCCACCTGACTCCCTTGACTCCACCTCAGTAAGCCTTGCCAACTTCTTTGCAAAAGCTGGGTTTGTCGCCTCCATCGCTATTTCCTTTGCCGGCTTCTCCATCAAGCCCTCAAAGGACAGCGGCGCCTTCCGGGTGAGGCTCATCTTGAAGAATCCCTCCTGTAGTCCCACAGTAAAGGCCATCTGGAGGGCAAACCCTGGCACCTCCTGGATATCCAAAATCTCTTCTTGGAACCTATCCACATACTGGGCCAACGACTCGTCCGCCTTCTGCCTGATCAAAAAGATCGACTCCGGGTTCTTCTTCCTCTTCTTAGATGTGGAGAACTGGAGCTGGAAGCTCCAACGACTCGGCGAGACCTCCTGTCGGGAGTCGATGGAACAAATCCCTAGCTTGTCCTTTAGGGTGATCGCAAAAAGGCGGCACTTAAACGCGTCCGTCATGGGCCTGATCGAGACATCATCTTCGAACCAATGCAAGTGATGGAGGGGATCATCCTTCCCTACATAGTATTTCATCTCCGGCTCTCGAAAGCCCTCCGGGACGGGAGCGGACAGGATTAGCTCGCAAAAAGGGGACCCTCTCGCCGCCGGTCTCACCGCCCCTACTCGCGTGACGACCTCTCCTGGCGAGATGGCACTCGCCGGACTTGGGAACAGCTTCCTTCCCGCCATGTCTCTCCCGCTCCCTTCCACCATCACCTCATTTCCCGGCCTTCTCCCCGGGGCATCCTCTCCTACTCACGCCGAGACGAGTTCTTCCTGAGTCTCGAGAGCTGGCACTTGATGCAGTGGAGTTGAAAAATCTCCCTGCCGTGAGATCCCTTGCAGTAGATCCATGATCCCCTTGATTGAAGCCATAAACTCCGCTCTTCCTACAAATCCCCCTGGGTTATCCGACTCCCCTCCTTCTCCTTCTCTGTGATCTCCCGCCATGTGGTGGCTCAAGGTTCTTCTCTGAGGGCTGCGTCCATGCTCACCGCACCAAAAATGTTGGAACCAGCTTTCTGATCCCTCCTAAAGTTCGAAACAGCATGCAGCCCACACCTACTCTCCCTGCGCTATCCTCCTGACGAGAGTCAGTGACTTGAAAATAGACCGATGGGGCCCAGCTTGGAGGTCCCACCTCTTACCCGGAAGAACTGAAAGTCTTCCCCTCCCTAGCCAGTGCTGAGCTAGGTGCCTGTGGGGAAGATAGTGGAAAGGTTCAACCACCCTTTTCTTAGGCACCTTATCGGTCTATTTATAGACCTCTGAATCTGTTCTACAAATAACACTTCTGAGTTAACCTGAAATGACCAAAATACCCTGGACAGGGTCTGCGAACAGCCAAATTCCGTTGTTCTGGAGAGCTATATGCAGACCTCCGGGGGTGAAAATGTAAAAATACCTGGGGCATAAAGGTAAAAACCCCTCTTGGGGGTAAAAAGGTAAAGACTCCTCTTTCTACGTGTGGCGAGTGGGGAAGGATCCGTCAGGCCTAGAGACGTATCGCCTGGTGGGCCATCTCGCCCCCACCAGGAGGTCTCGCCGAAAGAGGTCTCGCCCTAATCCGTGGGCTACCCATTCATCTCGCCTCTTGTGTGTAGGCCTCCTCCCATCTCGCCAGTCATCCTTTCTCGCTTGCTGGGTTACCTCACGCGAGCCCGAGGTTGTACACACGCTCACCGCACAAAAAATGTTGGAACCAGCTTTCTGATCCCTCCTAAAGTTCGAAACAGGATGCAGCCCACACGTACTCTCCCTGCGCTATCCTCCTGACGAGAGTCAGTGACCTGAAAATAGACCGAGGGGGCCCAGCTTGGAGGTCCCACCTCTTACCCGGAAGAACTGAAAGTCTTCCCCTCCCTAGCCAGTGCTGAGCTAGGTGCCCGTGAGGAAGATAGTGGAAAGGTTCAACAACCCTTTCTCAGGCACCTTATCGGTCTATTTATAGGCCTCTGAATCTATTCTGCAAATAACACTTCTGAGTTAGCCTGAAATGACCAAAACACCCTGGACAGGGTCTACGAATAGCCAAACTCCGCTATTCTGGAGAGCTATATGCAGACCTCCGGGGGTGAAAATGTAAAAATACCTGGGGAATAAAGGTAAAAAACCCCTCTTGGGGTAAAAAGGTAAAGACTCCTCTTTCTACATGTGGCGAGTGAGGAAGGATCCGTCAGGCCTAGAGAGGTCTCGCTTGGTGGGCCATCTCGCCCCCACCAGGAGGTCTCGCCGAAAGGGGTCTCATCCTAATCCGTGGGCTACACATTCCTCTCGCCTCTTGTGGGTAGGCCTCCTCCCATCTCGCTAGTCATCCTTTCTCGCATACTGGGTCACCTCTTCGCGAGCCCAAGGTTGTACAACAAGTGTAGTCTCGCACGGCCAAACATCCCATGCATTCAAGGCACATTATTTGTCAATCCTGACACTTCAGCGTCTTCACCACAATCCCCGGGATGGCAACAACGTGAGCATTTTAGCCTTTCTGACGACTGTCTAAGACTCCCGACTATGCCAATGGCTAGTCCCCTTTTCATGTCTCTCGCACCAAACCACATAGCCCAGCTCCGATTCCACTTGCCCGTTGCTCACAACGCGTAGTACACCTTAAGACGTACTCACGAGCCGAGCTTCTCTCGGATCCTGACATTTCCAAACAATCACATAACCCAGTTTTGTTCATGGCCGGTTCCCAGACAGCCAAGTTAGCAGAATAACGATTCCACTCAGTTTTTCGGGTGCGCTTTGGAGTTAATCCCCAAGGATACCTGTTGCAATCTACCGCATAGAAACCCGAAAACCCAAAGCACGGAGTCTTCTCCAGCAAACCATAACAAATGCAACATCACCGATCTAGACCAACATGTCTGGGTAGGATTCACACACAATGCCTATGTCCACACTTCGATTCCGGACTCTATATGCAACACAAGGGGGACTATTCCCGTCAACCCCAAGGAACACCACACACTCGCCCCACACTCATGGGAGCGGGTTTCCCTATGCAAAAAGGAAGAGAGCTTCACATGCTCAAGTAGAGAATTGTTACCCTTGTAGTACGCTTTTGCGCCATGGAAAGTTACATGGATAGAAGTCTTCGCAACGGGATTTCCTCCACGGATCCGCTCTCGGTTCACTAAACGGTGCTCCATTGATCCACCAGCGGCCGAAATCCTCCTCCTTCTTCCTCCTCTCTCTAACTCCTTGAAAGAGAGTGCTTAAGAGAGAAATGAGGAATTGATCCTCTATTTCCGACCTTAACAGAGAAGGAACTCATCTGGGCCGCTGGATCTTAATTAACGAAAACGAACAGCTCATATCTGTACAGAAATCCTCAAACCTGGGCCGAACACAGCCTCGCGCACGGCTGTGTCCCAGGCCGTGTGCCTGTATCTAGGCACGATCGTCGAATGCAGAAAAACCACACAGCAAAGACACGCCCGTGTCTTAAGCTGACATGCCCGTGTCGGGTCCTCGACAAGCCCGTGACCGGAGGCGTGTCATGTATAACTGTCACGCCAACCATCATGTCTCTCGGGAACACAGGTACGGACACGGGTAGGCATACGTGTAACGCCCCCGGTTTTTTTTGTGTTTTGTTTGATCTTGGATTGGCGTTACGATGACGCATTTCCGGCCTTTCGCCATTGTAGAGGCGTGGTCTTAGATCTTTAGGTTCCTTGTATAGCCTGGTCGTAGCCTATTAGCAAGATTCCCCAGCTAGCCGGAGTCTGTTTTGGTGACTCGGTTGGGCCTCTTAGGGAATGCTTGTGTTTTGGCTTCGGGAGGTGTTTTCCCGAGTGTGCGATCGTCGGATGTTGTTTTCGACCTCATCGTGGTTTTCATAGCTTGGGTGTTTATCTACGGTGCGAGTTTTGGTCGAAGTCCGAGATCGTTTACTTTCGCTTTGTTTCGACGTTTGCTATGTTAGCTGTAATGTTTGCTGTGTTGTGCATGGCCTGGTGTGGCCGAGCTTGTTAGGCTGGTGCCTTGTCTTTTTTTTAGCTAAGGAGTTAGCTGATTTTTTGTGTATGTTTGGGTGACAAAGCCTGGGTCACGGGCATGACCCAGGGCATGTCGAGCTCGCGTAGAGCTCTCGGTTGTGTGGTCAACGAAATTTGGTTGACGGGTGTTTTTGGTAGGAACACGGCCTGTGATATGGGCATGTCACAGGGCGTGTCCCCTTCGGTTCATCGAGCTGCGCTCGACGATAGTCTAGCAGCATTTGGGTGAGTTCACGACCCCCTAACACGGGCGTGCCAGATCTGGCACGGTCGTTACTTAGGGCGTGACTCCTGGTCGGCGATCTACGCTCGACGATTGTCAAGCTCTAGTTAGGTTGGTACACGGCCTATGACACGGGCGTGTCACAGGGCGTGTCCCCAATTTCGTCGAGCTGAGATTGACGATCGTCGAGTGGGTAGGTGGGTAGATGTGTGAGTACACGTCCCATGACACGGGCGTGTCGGACCGGACACGGGCATGTCACGGGCGTGTCTGGGGCGTGTTCCGTACTTTTTTCCTGAGTGCTTCATTTTTATGCCATGAATCTTTTTTCCTCCTCATTTTCTTCCTTCTCAATTCTAGAGAAGCTTCCAGCGGAGGGTTTTGGGAGGAGATGGTGTTGGTTTTGGCCGGCGATTGCGGGAGGGTTAGAGCTCGATTTTCTCGCGCGTTAGCGGATTTGGCTTGCTCTCGTCTAGATCCTTCCTTCCATGTAAGTTTTTATTGATTTAGGGTTGATTCTAGGAGTTAAGAATTTTTGATTTCTTTTTCCTTCCTCAAAGCTTCTATTTTGGTCTTTTATGTGGCCGATATTGCCCCCGGTGCCAAGCTTTGGAGATAGTTGTTGTTTTTTTCCTGGAGGAAGAGGCACGTGGCTCCCTTGCCCATGCCAAATTATTTCTAACCCTTACTCTGCTTTCATTTCCTGTGCAATAGCTTTGTTATCTTTATTTTTCTCCCTAAAAGTTAGAGCAGGAGGTTGAGTTGTTAAATCAAGCTTTAAATCAAGTGGTTGTTTCTTTACTTTCTAGATTTAAATCAAGCTTTCTCTCTTTTTGTCTCGGTTTGGTGTCCAATGCGTAGCTAGAGTTAGGGTAATGCTGCGTTTAGTTGTAGTTTAAGTTTAGTTGCGGTAGCCCCGAGTAGATAGGATGGAAGGGAGGGTTGGAATTAAATTTCCAACTCTCTGTTTCCGCGCGTTGAGAGAGTTTAGGCTGCGGTTTTAACTAAAATTTACGTTTACCCTAAGTAGAAAGCGCTGACAGCGTTGGGTGAGCCTAGTTCACGCAACGCCGTCATCCAGCGTAGGTTTGCGGCTAAGTATTTTTTTGGCATCAAGTGAGTGGAGCTTACTCAACGCCGCGTCGAGTGGGCTTGACGTTTCTGTCTTGGGTTCGTGTGTTCGCTTAGGATTGTTAGTGTGACTTTTCCCTATTCCCTAGGGGGGGGGGGTATTGAGTGTTCGGCTAGTTTTTGCATGACGACTCCTGGGTTGTGGCAGGTGGTGGAGTTTTGGTGGCCTCTGGAGGGGTGGTTTTATGTGGATAGCTGTGGCCACCGCCTTTTGCCCCAGTTTGGGTTAGTGAAAGTCCACCTAGTGTCAACTAGCTTCACCTAGGGGGGGGGGGGGGGAATAGGTGACGTGCAGCGTTTTTGCGGAATTAAAATTGTACCAGCACACGAAAATAAAACAACACAGCAAATAGAGTACACAAGATATTTATTGTGGTTCCCCGATTTGGGTACATCCACTTTCCCCCTTCGACCTATCTCCCAACAAGGGATGACTCGGTCACTTCACCAACAGGATTGAAATCCAATCCTTGCACTATCGAAAGGAACCCTTCCACACGTGGGAGGCAGCACTCCCACAACACGGGTTGCACCCAACCCTTACAACTCGGAACCAACGTTCCTTTACAACAAAAAATGAACTAGAATGTACAAGAAATACAAACTACTTTTGGAGACTAAGGTGTCCCTCTTCGTTCGATGACGTGTTCTTAAAGTAATCGAAGAGTCCACAATCCTAGATCTCACTTGGAGAGAATCTCCCCGGAACCGGCGGCGGCAAGAAGGGCGGCGGCTTGGTTCTCGGGATCGGCGGCGACAACGGTGTGCGGCTGCTGTACTTTGGAGATTCAAACTTCGTAGCAAAGCTAGCAAGGTATTCCAACAGTCACACTAGGATCGATCGTCTCGATCGATTCGGACGGGAAACGTTTTCCCGATCCACAAATCAAGAGACAAAGGATCTCTGGTTAGACGCGTGAGACTCTAAGCTTGGCTAAGCTTCTGTCGCCGGGAGATCTGGAAGAAACCAAGATCTAGCAGCCGGCGATCGACCAGCACGAGCGGAGACGGCGGCGGAGGTATCGCGATCTAGGTCACGTCGGCGGCTCGGCTTTTTCAAATCTTCTTCGCCCCCGCTACTGTTCAAAAATATGCGTGTATTTATACAGTAAAATACTCTTTTATGACCGTTATGGGTCCCACCTGAAGAAACCCAAAAAACGGTTCAAAATCGAGCCTTAACATTTGATCCGGTCCAGTGGGATCCAGAAAATTGCCCAAGTCAAATTCGGCGAGAATCGAAGGTGATTCTCGTCGAATCGACGAGAATCAAAGGTGATTCTCGTCGAGTCGGCGAGAATCAAAGGTGATTCTCGTCGATGTTGACTTGTTTGCATGCTCTGATTTAGCCGGATAGAGACGGCGAGAATTAGCCAGTGATTCTCGACGAATCGGCGAGAATCACTTGTGATTCTCGTCGATTATGACTTAGCGCCAGAGTCGCACGCTTTGATGTAGCACGATAGAGACGGCGAGAATCAGCCAGTGATTCTCGACGATTCGGCGAGAATCAAAGGTGATTCTCGCCGAATCGGCGAGAATCACTTGGTGATTCTCGTCGATTCACCCTTAGACGATTTTTCGTCTTTCCACCCATGAGCTGCTCTTTGACACATCCTTGCTCCTTGTCTGCTCTTACAATATCACAGCCATGTACTTGAAAACAAGTACACTCCAATAGAGAGAGTACACGTAGGCCAACACACTGATCTGCTCAACGAGGGATTACGTCGTGCAGACCCGTGTATATTGACCTACTGCACCCTGACATTGGAGTGCACTTAGCGTGGAATAACTGCAAGCACAACTTAAAAGGTTTCATCAAATACATTGTGAATTCATCTTAGCTTGACAGGAGGCTTCCTCAAATCCGGGTAATTGTGGATACATTTCCCAACAATCTCCCCCTATTTGACGAAGCCAAAATCCTACTAGCTAAGATGAATGCCACCATACAGATAATATATACATCATATAGAATTTAAAAATGCGGCACAAGGGAATAGAGGCAAACAGATCAAAGCTTGAGTCAATCATAAATTCATATACATAAATATATATATATATTCCCAAGATTTTTCATATAACAATAAGAAAAGATAAAAGTGTTCAAGAGTCAATGACAAGCTATAAATTTCTGTCTATTGATTTTTGGCTAGGTCGTCCTTATGTTTCTGAGCCAAAAACTTATTTCTTTGCCTCTCAATGTACTCCTTGGGATTTGGATAGTATCTGGGAGGAGGAGCTTTATCTACCGCAGTGTTGGTCCTGAAGAAGATGTTCCGTTTAGCTTCATATGTCTTGTGCAGCTCCTACTCATGCTGGCTGTATACGTCGTTCCGATTGATTTCCCCTTTTTCTTGTAGCCAGAATGTGTCCAAGATGATACTCTTTGATACCGGACTCCACTTTTCGTTTCTTACTTCCTCCTCCTTCAATCTGATTCTCTTTTCAGCTTGTGTTTCCTTAGATGTCCCTGCTTGAGATTTTCTCTTGTCCGTGGCTTTTGCTAGGGCTCCTTGGTCAAACATTGCCATCAGTTTTGCCTTGGAGGTGGCCCTAGCAGCCCTATGAGCATCAGCTTCACTTAAAGGAGCTTCTTCAGCACTGGCTCCCTCATCAGCCGCAGTATTAATTTCAGGAGCAGGAGTACCCGCGGGATTTTCAGGGATGTTAGCGCCTAACGCTTGTTTGAGCATCCACCAGCAACTGTCATAAACATATGTGTTTGACTGCTCAAAGTTTTTGATTATGATTTCTTAAAGCTCGGCCATCTTAGCTGTATATTCTTTCTCCCCCTTTTTGGCTTCGACTACAATGGAGTGTGCATAAGAATGCAGTGACTTATCAATATGCTTTGTAGTCCTGGAGAACTCTGTAACCAAGGCTTGTTGATTGGTATTAAGAGTCACCATATTGCCATCAAACTTTTGAATGTTATTTGCTACGACATAAGCATTCTGATTTACTATTGCGAGAGTATCGGTGTTCCTTTTTAATCCGTCCATGAGAAGAGTTACAGCTTGGCCGACCGCTGTATACTTGTCTTCAAACTTCTTTTCCATCATGTCCAGTTTGTTATTGATCTCCACCACGTTCTTGAGCATGAGATTCTCAGATTTCTTAATTCTTTTTAACATTTTATTTTGAGCTTTCTCAAAAGATGATTTGAGCTCATCCACGATACCTTGAATAACAATCACGGTGTGATTTGCTAGATCAGCTCGTAGTGGATGATCCTGAGGCATTCCTTGGCCTTGCTCTTCAGCAGATGCACTTGTAGAGCTGGACACGAGCACAGTCTCTAAGGGGGGAATACTTGCAGCCTCTGTAGATTTCTCGGAAGTACTAAGCAGTCTCTGTAGAGAGGACTCCCCCTCCACTGTTGCACCAATGTTCTCAGGAACGATCTCAAGAGCGTGCTTGTCAGATGGAACTTCAGTGATGTCCTGAGGCTCCAATGCTTCCTGTCCCACATTTCCTTCTTCCTCATCCTCATCATCCATGAAATCATTCTCAGCTGCAACGTCTTCCAGACCTTCCTCAGCAGTCTCCTCTACATCACCTCCGGCTCCTAGATCGTTCAGATTCAGGGCCGCATCATTTTCCATCACAGCTTCACTTTCTTCTTGTAGATCTGCAACTACATCTCTAGCTATCTGAGAGATGCCAGATATGATGTTAGTAGAAGCGGGTAGAGGCTCCCCCTCAATTCTTGCAGTCAGTGCATCAGGAATTTCACTGGGGATTACTAAGGAATCAGCCACAGTTCCATCCTCGGCTGGAGATACTTCTTGTTGTTCTACCACGGCAGCCTGCCCAATGTGTCTCTCCCATCTGTCAAATACGCTCGAGTCCATTTTCTTCAAGTAATGCAGTGGAACTCCTTTACTCATGTCATACCTATCTCCGTTTAACTGATTGAGATATAGACTGATGATTCGGCCAAAGCTAGGAGATCTGAGAGTGTCCTTTATCTTCTCAAAAAGCAATGCCCTCCAGTTGAATCTTTTTCTGCAGACAATTGCCACAAGGATCTTGAACATGTCCGCAGAGATGTGGTCATGAGAGCCCGGTTTGCATATGAGTACTTTCCCAATGATGTCTGACAGAAGTTTCCCCTCCTCATTCATATCCTTTCGCTTTATCGACCTAGTTCGTCGAGCGAGTCCACAGAATAATAATGTCCTGGTTTTATCCTGTTCCTCCAGATAATCCTCGTGCGCAGAGCTAGTGAGCTGCAAGTATTGGGTCAGATTTCTTGCAGACATCTTGATCTTTGCCCCTGCAACCTTGCTCTTGATGAGAGAATCTTCATTCCGGAGTTTCCGGTTGCGAAGAACTCCATCACTTCCTTGTCCAAGATTTTACAGGGGTGCTCCAGTATGAATGAGAGTCCAGCCTCTTCAAGCATGATAATGATGTTTCTGAATTCATCAGAGGCATATGAGAACCCTGTTCGAACCAACTCACAACTAGTGACCAGGCCGGCGGTTGTCCTTGGAGCCATTGCAAGACCAAGAGCGTAGAAGGTGAGAATCGACGAGAACGACGGGAAACCAGAAGACGATTGCGACGTTGGTTGATCGAACCCGCCGAGACTTGGACGAACGCCCTAGACGTGAGAGGAGTGATCTACGGAGGGAAGAATCGGCGAGTTGCCTGCTTGATATCAACGGAAGAAAAGGCGCGATTCCTGCGGTTGTCGACGAAAGGGGAAGAATCGGCGAGTTTCCTTCGGTGTGCTTCCTGCGGAATATGAAGGGTCGGCGGGATACTGGGCGATATCGACGGGCTTAAAGGGGTTTTAACGGGTTTCTGTGTGAAGAGCGAAATGCTAAGGTTCGGCGGGAGTTTGTCTAAGTCGAAATCGAAGGGATTCTTTAATAGGAATCTACGGGTTAAGAGGCATGCCAGATTCTCGAAGTCTTCTGATGTCAAGACAATTTAAAAAAATCTTCTAAATATGTATATATATTTCTTAATGCCAGTCTATTAAGGGTTTGAACGGGGTTTTTCCATACATTTATTGATGTCAATTGTAAGTTGTAGTGATTTCCAATGATGCATCTTCGTTAGTTTTCAGTGAACTGATTTAAGCCTATAGATGTTAGTTCTCGAATCTACCAGTGGAATTACAGGTAAATCTTTATTAATGTATCTAAGGTTTATGTTTACAGTGTTAACCTATCCTTAGGTGTACACACATATATGTGTATATATATAAATATATATATGTACATGTCGATACAATATGACTCAAGTATATGAGCTGATCAAAAATACCTGGGATTATGAGATTCATAATTTACCCCCTCAGGTTGAGGCATACCAGGTGTTCAATGTGAGTATCCCATTGTAAATAGTACTTCTTATATTCCATATATTTGTTCCAATTTAGTCTTGAAACATCTTCTGTCTAGTTCTCATCATATTTACGGGAACCTAGACTACCCTGCAAAAGAGAGTTACCTTACCTTAGGAACCCAATATATATTGGGTCCTAGGTTCTTGTTAGCATAAACACTCGAATGCCTTCCCTCAGAAATCCTGTCAGGAAGACTACCTCTGCCCAGAAGATGTGGATAGGCCCTTGCCCTTGACACAGAGGGGTTGTGCCAACAGTCTATGGCAAAGTGTCCCACCTTGCCATAGCACCAACACGTGTGAATGTTGTATCTCCGTTTCTGACCTGATCTAGTGACTAAGGTAGTCATGAGCCTAGGTCCAAACGGGATAGATCTGGATCTGTTCCCAAAATTGCCTCTTCCACCGTGACACTTGGAGGGGTGGAAGGAATGCATGTAGCGAGCGTCATGAGGCCAGGGAGGTGGTGCCTTCCTTTCAGTCAGCCCCCTTCCTGAGGCCCCATGAGAACTTACTGCATGACTTCTAACCTCCCTTTCCTCTGTCCTTGGGTGGTGAGAAGCATTCTGAGAGCTGATACCAGCAGATTCATGTCGAGTAGGGGCAGTGGCCGAGAATACAAAGGGCTCAGAATGAGCCTTAGGTATTCTCTCATGGGTGGCCATGACAGCCCTTGCACTATGGGTGTCTCCACATGAGGACAGATCACCCTTGCAGTGACCACGATTGTTCCTGTGATCATACCTGAAGGCATAATGAGTACCCTTCCTGGCTGGAGTGGGGGGTCGGAATGTCGTTTCCCCATTTCTCCATGAATTGATAATTCGGGAGATCCACCCATTTTCTTCCTTTCTTTTCATAGCATCAACCTTGGAAAAGTTGGATACTATCCTTTTCTCATTCTCTAGACTACTCTCTAGATCTGAGATTTTAGAGTCCTTGACCTTGTTGGGTGCCAATCGGAGAACCAACAAGATCTTCAGCCGAGCAATCTCCTGAGCTTGCTCCTCAACAAGTAGGCTGCTTTTTTGAATGGCTCTCTTCAGGGAATCAGGATTTTCTGAAGGGAAACAGTTCCTGTCTTCAGGAACTTCAAGAGAGACGGGGCAAGATGAAGAAGTTACCTTCTCTTCAGTGTTATTGTCACTAGCGCCAGTGACCGTTGTGTCATCCTCATAAGAACAGCTTTCCTCAATTTCTTCTTCAGTCTCTGAGAAGGACACTGGAGCTCTGATGCTGTCCGATTGATCCTTACCTTCATCTTCAGAGGCGAGGACCCCCACATAGGCTTCATCCTCTAGTTGACAGTAGATCCCAGCTTTATTTGATCCCCCCATCAGCTCTGAGATCATTACCCACATAGATTTGACCGTCCCACATTTTTCCAATCTAAAGCGAGAAGGTCCAGACCAGACATCCATGATAATCTGACGAATCATCTTGTCTAGATTAAATAATGAGAGTTCCATCTCCGACATCTCAGCAATACACTTGGGCACTTGGATATTCTTTCTAGAGCCGGAGGTCTTCATAGGAATAAAAGGACCCTCTTCCAGGATGAAAGATGCTCGAGGATCGACAGCCTTCAAGTGATACGACACTCTCATCTTCCAAACGGGATAATACTCCTTTGTGCATGTGGGAAGTCTTAGTGGAGAGATCTCATGATCCAGCTCCATGCTTCTGACACTGGTGGCAGGATTCTACTCAAGGTGTAAACCTTTTTGATGAGTAACCTCGCTCTGATACCACTTGAAAGTCCACCTAGTGTCAACTAGCTACACCTAGGGGGGGGAATAGGTGACGTGCAGCGTTTTTGCGGAATTAAAACTGTACCTGCACACGAAAATAAAACAGCACAGCAAATATAGTACACAAGCTATTTATAGTGGTTCCCCGATTTGGGTACATCCACTTTCCCCCTTCGACCTATCTCCCAACAAGGGACGACTCAGTCACTTCACCAACAGGATTGAAATCCAATCCTTGCACTATCAGAAGGAACCCTTCCACACGTGGGAGGCAACACTCCCACAACACGGGTTGCACCCAACCCTTACAACTCGGAACCAACATTCCTTTACAACAAAAATGAACTAGAATGTACAAGAAATACAAACTACTTTTGGAGACTAAGGTGTCCCTCTTCATTCGATGACGTGTTCTTGAAGTAATCGAAGAGTCCACAACCCCAGATCTCACTTGGAGAGAATCTCCCCGGAACCAGCGGCGTCAAGAAGGGTGGCGGCTTGGTTCTCGGGATCGGCGGCGACAACGGTGTGCGGCTGCTGTACTTTGGAGATTCAAACTTCATAGTAAAGCTAGAAAGGTCTTCCAACGGTCACACTAGGATCGATCGTCTCGATCGATTCGGACGGGAAAAGTTTTCCCGATCCACAAATCAAGAGACAAAGGATCTCTGGTTAGACGCGTGAGACTCTAAGCTTGGCTAAGCTTCTATTGCCGGGAGATCAGGAAGAATCCAAGATCTAGCAGCCGGCGATTGACCAGCACGAGCGGAGATGGCGGCGGCGGAGGTATCACGATCTAGGTCACGTCGGCGGCTCGGCTTTTTCAAATTTTCTTCGCCCCCGCTACTGTTCAAAAATACGCGTATATTTATACAGTAAAATACTCTTTTATGACCGTTATGGGTCCCACCTGAAGAAACCCTAAAAGCGGTTCAAAATAGAGCCTTAACATTTGATCCGGTCCAGTGGGATCCAGAAAATTGCCCAAGTCAAATTCGGCGAGAATCGAAGGTGATTCTCGTCGAATCGGCGAGAATCGAATGTGATTCTCGTCGATTCGGCGAGAATCAAAGGTGATTCTCGTCGATGTTGACTTGTTTGCACGCTCTGATTTAGCCGGATAGAGACGACGAGAATCAGCCAGTGATTCTCGACGATTCGGCGAGAATCACTAGTGATTCTCGCCGAATCGGCGAGAATCACTTGGTGATTCTCGTCGATTATGACTTAGCGCCAGAGTCGCACACTTTGATGTAGCCGGATAGAGACGACGAGAATCAGCCAGTGATTCTCGATAATTCGGCGAGAATCAAAGGTGATTCTCGCCGAATCGGCGAGAATCACTTGGTGATTCTCGTCGATTCACCCTTAGACGATTTTTCGTCTTTCCACCCATGAGCTGCTCTTTGACCCATCCTTGCTCATTGTCTTCTCTTGCAATATCACAGACCTGTACTTGAAAACAAGTACACTCCAATAGAGAGAGTACACGTAGGCCAACACACTGATCTGCTCAACGAGGGATTACGTCGTGCAGACCCGTGTATATTGACCTACTACACCCTTATATTGGAGTGCACTTAGCGTGGAATAACTGCAAGCACAACTTAAAAGGTTTCATCAAATACATTGTGAATTCATCTTAGCTTGACAGGAGGCTTCCTCAAATCCGGGTAATTGTGGATACATTTCCCAACAGTTAGCGTGTGTGGGACCCTAAAGCTGCCACTGTTTGACCCCTTAGCCCTTTTTGGATCTAGTTTTGGTTATGTATTCAGATCCATGTTTTGACCACTTCCATTAACCCACGTGTTAGGACTATTAGTTCCTTTCCTATTTTATGGCTTTTTCACTTGACATATATGTATATGTCTTCTTGCTGTTGCAGGCTCTTTTGTAGGGCATATTGATTTTATTGCTCGCACTTGGTGTGCTTTGCTGTACTTTAGACAGTTCTCTTTTCTTACTGTCATGCCCTTTCTTATGCTTATAGTATTTTTGTTGTCGGGTTGGTAAACTCTTCTTAATTGCTCATAAATCTAATGCTCTATTTACCTTTTTATTATTTTGTTGCTGAGGTGTTCTTTTCTTGAATGCCTCAGGTCCAGGTTGTAGCCAGTTCAGCGGCTAGTTCTTTTGGAGGGGCTTTCTTGTGGCCTCTTGGGTAGCTGAGATAGCTGATCCTCGATTTTGTGAGGTAGTTCATTACCTTTCTGTATAGACATGCATACTCACCAGTGGGTTCGTGTCAGGTTGTTGACGCCCACTGGTGGCTTCTAGCGATGCTGGGTATGAACTTAAACTGCTATTTTTTTGCCTTTTATGAATGTTTACTTGTCTTCTGGGAACGATTTATGCTAGGTTGCATGTTAGGAATTTTAAACCCTAAAGCATTACTATATGTATCTCATGCACGTCATATTTATAAAACTAAGACACTATTTCTCCTTTAGCGTAAAAGACTATCTTTCATATATACTATATTCACCTTAGAGTCGTGTATACCATGAGTCATCCCTCGGGGACACTTATGCTCATTTAGGGTGTCAACTTAATTTAACTAAAGCATTTTCTACTGCGTATAAATATACTTTTAATTGTGGACTACCTGATCCACCATGCTGAGGGATACGACCATTAAATATAACGGGTTTTCTTTTATCTTAATCTATGATTTTCCTTAAAAATCTAAGGTCTGGAGTTTTGTCTGAACGTGTGCAGTTATCCCCTGCATGACGTGACATCACGACACGTGTTTTCTCTTGCTCTGATATGATTTAATTGTTGAGAAAATGCGAGTTGTGATAGTTGGTATTAGAGGGAGATTGCTTGGCAAATGGTCGGGCAACCTTTCCCTTGTTTGCATTAGTAGTTAGCGTCATACCATACACACACCGATATGTCATCAGCACGTCTTGGCTAAAGCACGAACACTACACTCATGAGCATAAAGAAGTATACAGGGCATATTATGTAGTATGGGATGCATAATATGTGTTTGTATATGGATCCACCATAGGAGGCAACATGTGAGGGTTATGTCGTATGAGATGCATAACCTCACCACATGAATGCGGCTAGCACGTTTTCTTTTTTCGTTGCATGGGAATGTTATGTAGTATGGGATGCATAACATTTTCATGTGTACGCCGCCCATGGCATGCATTAAGGCCTTTTTTTAGAATGCATATCACATCATGCATAACATAACATTTCATAAGCACAACGTTCCAAGCTAAAGATTTGCATGATGACATATGTACAAGCATGGTTTTGTGTCAAAAAGAATACAAATACGTGCATTCATGGTTTAGGCACATGAGTTAGTATGATGGTGGTGAACCATCTTAGATTAAGCATAGCATCATCATGGTAAAAACAAATCCCAGAGCAAGTTTTGCAGTTGAAGTTCATATTTAAGTGTGTTTGTCTGTACCGGGTAGTTTTGTTCTAGCTGTTGGGCTAGGTTTTGTCTAATCTTGTGCGATTATAGGATGGCGAGACATCCTGCGATGAGATCGACTCCCCAATCAGAGGGTGAGACATCGGGAGCGCAGAGCGAGGCGTTGATAGAAAGCCTGCGGCAGAGTAATGAGGCATTATCGAGACAGGTAGTAGATATGCAGGCTCAGATTCAATCTCTTGTAGCAGTGGTGGCGGGACAGACCCCGAGTGTTCAGGACCCCGCTGAAGGGGTAGTTGTTCCTGCCCCTCCTACTCCTCCCGTGCCTTTGGTTTTGGTGCCCTGGAGATGGCGTTCATATCCCAGTTTCAGCGGCTTAGGCACCCTACTTATGAAGGGCAAGCAGATTTCATGATTTTGGATGACTGGCTGATTTCCATTGAAGAGATGTTCTCTTACTCTGGGATTGCGGATGATCAGAGAGTGATGCTCGTTGACTACCAGCTCAAGGGCTTAGCAAAGAATTGGTGGCTGAGGGAGAAAGAGAGCTTGGTGGCAGGATGCACTTGGGAGTTATTTAAGGTGATGCTGCTAAATAAGTTTTTGCCTTCAATCGAGCGGGACCGGCTAATGAATGACTTCCTTCATTTGAAGCAAAGGAAACTCGCGGTTAGTCAGTATGAGATTGAGTTTAACAAGTTGAGTCGGTTTGATCCTTGTTTGGTGAGTGTTGAAGCAGATCGAGTTAAACGGTTTCTGGGTGTACTAAGAAGCGACATTCAGCAGTTAGCGAATGCCTACGGAGCAGTCAGTTATGCCAGCGTAGTTGAAGCTGCCTTGAAGGTAGAGGCCATTGAGAATGCCAAGAATAGAGGCCAGCAAATACGGAAGGATAAGCGAAAGTCTGGTGGAGTGAAGAGCCCTCAGGACCCTGATGCTGTCTCGAGAAAGAAGAACAAAGAGCTTTGTAGCTTCTGTGGCCGGCCAGGCCACCCCTTGGAGAGGTGTTTCAAAATGTTGGGAGCGCAGAAGAAGGAATAGGTGCATGCGATTCAGGGTGCCCCCAGAGGAGACTTGATGTGTGCCTAGTGTGGAAGGAAGGGGCATGATGCTGCCCGTTGCTGGTTAAAAGATAAAGCCTGTTTTCAGTGTGGGCAGAAGGGTCATCTCAAGACAAGGTGCCCACAGCTCCAACCTGTTCTGCAGCTAGTTCCCCTCCAGGCTTTGCCACCGCCTCAGCAAATGGATAAAGGAAAGGGGAAGCTGAATGTGCTTTCGGCAGACGAAGCACAGACTTCGACCCAGGTTATCTCAGGTTCGACTCCTCCCCAGCCGTTTTGTCATGATATTTTTTTGTTGTAGTTTTCGTTTTGGTGTTTGTTGTCCTAGATGCGTGCTCAATTTGTAGGATGATTTAAGGTAAAGAACCATTGGGTGCGCGTTCTCTTCGACTCTGGCGCTACCCACTCGTTTGTGGCTAGAGCCTTCGTGGAGCGGTTTAGTTTGAGCCTAGATCGTGTTGGTGGTGCCTTTTGCATTAAGTTCCCCTCTGGTGACTCTGTGGTTACGGACCTGGGTATCCTTGATTGTCAGATTTTGTTGGGAGATTTTCTAGCAAAGGCAGATCTGAAGGTGATTGACCTGGAGGACTTTGATGTTATCTTGGGCATGGACTGGTTGTCCAAGTACGATGTAGTTATCCAGTGCAAGGGTAAGGGCTTGGACTTCGTCAAAGACAACGGTCAGGCAGGGAGCGTTTATGGGTATTCTCTCCAGGAGTCTCTAGTAATTTCTGCGGTACGTGCTCGGAAGTTGCTTGATTCTGGCTGCTTTGCCTGTGTGGTCTCTCTGGTAGGGACAGTTGTTAGTGTGCCGCGTTTGGAGGAGATTTCCTGTGGTGTGTGACTTCTCTGATGTCTTTCTTGATGATCTTCCCGGTCTTCCACCCGATTGAGATGTCGAGTTTGTATATAGATTTGGAGCCAGGCACGCGTCCTATTGAAAAGGCGCCGTACCGGATGGCCCCGCGAGAGCTGGAAGAGTTGCGAATACAGCTGGATGAGATGTTGGCAAAAGGTTTCATAAGGCCGAGTTCTTCGCCTTGGGGTGCACCAGTGCAGTTCGTTAAAAAGAAAGATGGGTCGATGAGGATATGCATCGACTATAGAGAGCTGAACAAGGTTACTATTAAGAACAAGGTACCCTCTACCTCGGATTGATGATTTATTTGACCAACTGTGTTGTAGTGCCGTGTTTTCCAAGATTGATCTTCGTTCGGGCTATCACCAGTTGAGGATTCAGGAGTCAGATGTTCCGCGGATGGCGTTCCGCTCTCGTCATGGGCATTTTGAGTTTTTAGTTATGTCATTTGGTTTGACTAATGCGCCCTCATCTTTTATGGATTTGATGAACACAGTTTTCAAGGATTTTCTAGATAAGTTTGTGATTGTCTTTATAGACGATGTTTTGGTATACTCTAAAGATGCAGAGGAGCATGATCGACATTTGCGACTGGTCTTGGTGACTCTGAGAGACCATAAGCTATACGCCAAGCTGAGCAAATGCGAATTTTGGTTGCCTTAAGTTTCTTTTCTGGGCCGCGTGGTTAATAAGGAGGGGATATCGGTGGACCCAGAAAAGATTGCTGCTATTATGTAAAGGGCGAGACCTGTTACTCCCATAGAGATCAGAAGCTTCTTGGGATTGGCTGGCTATTATAGAAGATTTGCAGAGAGATTCTCTACCTTGTCTGCACCATTGACCAGGTTGACGCAGAAGAATGTAGCCTTCATATGGAATGGCAAGTGTGAGGAGGCTTTTGAGGAACTAAAAAGGTTATGTTCAGCTCCAATTTTGTCCTTGCCTACTGAAGGTAGTGAGTATTATATATATGTGGATGCGTCGCATGTCGGACTGGGCTGCGTTTTGATGCAGGGCGGGAAGGTGATTGCGTATGTGTCGGGGCAGCTAAAGACTCACGAGAGGAAATACCCTACGCATGACCTGGAGTTTGCAGCTGTGATCTATGCGCTGAAATTGTGGAGGCATTTGCTGTATGGTGCACAGTGCAAGATTTTTACTGATCACAAGAGTTTAAAGTATGTATTCACCCAAAAAGAATTGAATCTGCGCCAGCGGCGATGGTTGGAGTATGTGGCCGACTACGATGTTGAAATCCAGTATCATCCGGGCAAAGCTAATGTGGTGGCCGATGCCCTGAGTCGGAAGTCAGGGAAGATTTTCAATCTCTCCGTCGAGCATCTAGTGGAAGAGTTCCTTTTGATGAACATTTCTGTGGGAAGCTGCAATTTGCAGAGTAGTTTGGTAGTGGCAGAACCTTCGTGGATTGCGCTTATGAAACTACATCAGAAGGATGATCCCGATCTTCTGCATTTGTATCTTCGAGCTGAAAAAGGTGAATTACCAGATTTCTCTATAGATGATGCGGGTACCTTGAAGTATCGTGACAGGTTTTGCATCCCCGTTGTTGGAGATATCCGGGATATGGTGTGCAGAGAAGCCCACGGATCTAGTGTTACCTACCATCCAGGGTCTACCAAGATGTATCATGATTTAAATCAGATTGCCTGGTGGTATGGGATGACGAGAGACATAGCCAGATTTGTTTCTGAGTGTCACACTTGCAGGCGTGTGAAAGCCGACCATGGGAGGCCTGTTGGCAAGCTGACTCCCTTGGAGATTCTGACGTGGAAGTGGGAGAGTATCTCGATGGATTTCATTACAGGCTTACCGAGATATCCTAAGGGGCATGATTCAGTTTGGTTGATCGTAGACAGATTGATGAAGTGTGCTCACTTTATACCATTTAAGATCGATTATATGATGAGGAAGATAGCCGAGCTGTATTTGGAAGAGGTTATCAGATTGTTTGGTGTACCCGTAAGTATCATATCAGATCAAGACTCCAGGTTCACATCTCGTTTTTGGAAGAGCCTTCAGGAGGGGTTGGGAACAGATTTGAGGTATCCACAGCTTATCATCCGCAGACCAATGGTCAGACGGAGCGAGTAAATCAGATTATGGAAGATATGATCTGATGTTATATTCTGGACCACGGAGGAGCATGGGATGAGCCGCTTGCGGCTTACGGAATTTGCGTATAACAACAGTTATCAAGAAAGCTTGCAAATGGCTCCTTTTGAAGCTTTGTATGGGAGGCGCTGCAGGACTCCCTTGTTTTGGGCTTAGGTTGGAGAGAGACCTTTGTTGGGTCCAGAAGCACTCGAGGAGATGGAAACCGCTGTGAAGCTTATTCGGGAAAAGCTTCGGATAACACAGGAGAGATATGAGAAGAACGCCAACCGGCGTAGATCGGACTTGGAATTTGTGGTGGAGGACTCAGTGTTCTTAAAGGTCTCCCCGTTGATCGGAGTCAAGCAGTTTGGCAAGAACAGGATGTTGGACCCGAGGTACGTGGGGCCGTTTCTGATTGTTGTGCGGATTGGGTTATCAGCTTATAGGATTTCTTTGCCCGCAAATTTTCCTGGCGTACATGATGTCTTCCACGTCAGTCAACTGCGGAAGTGTGTGATGAATGGCAGTCAGGTTTTGGATTCTATGCCTCAGTTGGAGCCGAAACTTTCTTATGTGGAGGTGCCTGTCCGCATTTTGGATTCTCAGGTTCGTGCGTTGCAGAAGAATACTATTCCTATGGTTAACGTTTTATGGAGGAATCAGGATGTAGAAAGTGCGACTTGGGAATTGGAGTCGGCTATGAGGGAGGCTCACCCTTATCTGTTTCCCTGATCTTGTGTCTGGTATGTTCTGTGTTTGTTTTTTTCGGTTTATATAGCCCCTTCTTGGCTATTTCTCTCTCCTTATTGATAGGGGTGTTGTGAGTAAAGTTTCGAGGAGAAACTTTCTTTTAGGGGGAATGGCTGTAACGACCCCGATTTTTTCTGTGTTTTGTTTGATCTTGGATTGGCGTTACGATGACGCATTTCCGGCCTTTCGCCGTTGTAGAGCGTGGTATTATCTCTTTAGGTTCCTTGTATAGCCTCGTTGTAGCCTGCTAGCAAGATTCCCCAGCTAGCCGGAGTCTATTTTGGTGACTCGACTGGGCCTCTTAGGGAATGCTTGTGTTTTGGCTTCGGGAGGTGTTAGCCCGAGTGTGCGATCGTCGGATGTTGTTTTCGACCTCACCGTTGTTTTCGTATCTTGGGTGTTTAGCTACGGTGCGAGTTTTGGTCGAAGTCCGAGATCGTTTGCTTTCGCCTCGTTTCGACGTTTGTTATGTTAGCTGTAATGTTTGTTGTGCTGTGCATGGCCTGGTGTGGCCGAGCTTGTTAGGATGGTGCCTTGTCTTATTTTTAGCTAAGGAGTTAGCTGAGTTTTTTTGTGTATGTTTGGGTGACACGGCCTTGGTCACGGGCGTGACCTAGGGCGTGTCGAGCTCGCGTAGAGCTCTCGGTTGTGTGGTCGACGAAATTTGGTCGACGGGTGTTTTTGTTAGGAACACGGCCTGTGACACGGGTGTGTCATAGGGCGTGTCCCCTTCGGTTCGTCGAGCTGCGCTCGATGATAGTCGAGCTACGTTTGGGTGAGTTCACGACCCCCTGACATGGGTGTTCCAGATCTGGCACGGGCGTGACTTAGGGCGTGACTCATGGGTAGGCGATCTGCGCTCGACGATTGTCGAGCGCTAGTTAGGTTGGCACACGGCATATGACACAGGCGTGTCACAGGGCGTGTCCCCTGTTTCGTCGAGCTGAGATCGACGGTCGTCGAGTGGGTAGGTGAGTAGATGTGTGAGTACACGCCCCGTGACACATGCGTGTCGGACTGGACATGGGCATGTAACGGGCGTGTTTTGGGCGTGTTCCGTACTTTTTTACTGAGTGCTTCATTTTTATGCCGTGATTCATTTTTCCTCCTCATTTTCTTCGTTCCCGATTTTGGAGAAGCTTCCAGCGGAGGGTTTTGGGAGGAGACGGTGTTGGGTTTTGGCCGGCGATTACGGGAGGGTTAGAGCTCGATTTTCTCGTGCGTTAGTGGATTTGGCTTGCTCTCGTCTAGATCCTCCCTTCCATGTAAGTTTTCTTGATTTATGGGTTGATTCTAGGAGTTAAGAATTTCTGATTTCTTTTCTTCTTCCTCAAAGCTTCAGTTTTGGTCTTTTAGGTGGTCGATCTTGCCGCCGGTGCCAAGCTTTGGAGATAGTTGTTGTTTTTTTCCTGGAGGAAGAGGCAAGTGGCTCCCTTGCCCTTACCAAATTATTTCTAACCCTTACTCTGTTTTCATTTCTTGTGCAATAACTTTATTCTCTTTATTTTTCTCCCTAGAAGTTAGAGCAGCAGGTTGAGTTGTTAAATCAAGCTTTAAATCAAGTGGTTGTTTCTTTACTTTCTAGATTTAAATCAAGCTTTCTATCTTTTTGTCTTGGTTTGGTGTCCAATGGGTAGCTAGAGTTAGGGTAAGGCTGCGTTTAGTTGTAGTTTAAGTTTAGTTGCGGTAGCCCCGAGTAGATAGGATGGAAGGGAGGGTTGGAATTAAATTTCGAACTCTCTGTTTCCGCGCGTTGAGAGAGTTTAGGCTGTGGTTTTAACTAAAATTTACGTTTACCCTAAGTAGAAAGCACTGATAGCGTTGGGTGAGCCGAGTTCACTCAACGCCGTCATCCAGGTTAGGTTTTGCGGCTAAGTATTTTTTTGGAGTCAAGTGAGTGGAGCTTACTCAACGCCGCGTCGAGTGGGCTCGACGTTTCTATCTTGGGTTCGTGTGTTCCCTTAGGATTGTTAGTGTGACTTTTCCATATTCCCTAGGGGGGGGGGTATTGGGTGTTAGGCTAGTTTTTGCATGCCGACTTCTGGGTTGTGGCAGTTGGTGGAGTTTTGGTGGCCTCTGGAGGGGTGGTTTTATATGGAGAGCTGTGGCCACCGCCTTTTGCCACGGTTTGGGTTGGCGTGTGTGGGACCCTAAAGCTGCCACTGTTTGACCCCTTAGCCCTTTTTGGATATGGTTTTGGTTATGTATTCAGATCCATGTTTTGACCGCTTCCATTAACCCACGTGTTAGGACTGTTAGTTCCTTTCCTATTTTATGGCTTTTTCACTTGGCATATATGTATATGTCTTGTTGCTGTAGCAGGCTCTTTTGTAGGGCATATTGCTTTTATTGCTTTCACTTGGTGTGCTTTGCTGTGCTTTAGACAGTGCTCTTTTCTTACTGTCATGCCCTTTCATATGCTTATAGCATTTTTGTTGCCGGGTTGGTAAACCCTTCTTAATTGCTCATAAATCTAATGATCTATTTACCTTTTGATTATTTTCTTACTGAGGTGTTATTTTCATGAAGGCCTCAGGTCCAGGTTATAGCCAGTTCAGCGGCTAGTTCTTTTGGAGGGCCTTGCTTGTGGCCTCTTGGGTAGCTGAGATAGTTGATCCTTGATTTTTTGAGGTAGTTCTTTAGCTTTCTGTATAGACATGCATACTCACCAGTGGGTTCGTGTCAGGTTGTTGACGCCTACTGGTCGCTTCTAGCGATGCTGGGTATGAACTTAAACTGCTATTTTTTTTGCCTTTTATGGATGTTTACTTGTCTTCTGGGAAGGATTTATGCTAGGTTGCATGTTAGGTATTTTAAACCCTAAAGCATTACTATATGTATCTCATGCATGTCATATTTATAAAACTAAGAAAACATTTCTTCTTTAGCGTAAAAGACTATCTTTCATATATACTATATTCACCTTAGAGTCGTGCATAACATGAGTCGTCCCTCGGGGACACTTATGCTCATTTAGGGTGTTAACTTAATTTAACCAAAGTATTTTCTGCTGCGTATAAATATACTTTTAATTATGGACTAGCTGATCCACCATGCCGAGGGATACAGCCATTAAATATAACTGGTTTTCTTTCATCTTAATCTATGATTTTCCTTAAAAAACTAAGGTCTGGAGTTTTACCTGAATGTGTGTAGTTATCCCCTACGCGACGTGGCATCACGACACGTGTTTTCTCTTGCTCTCATATGATTTAATTGTTGAGAAAATGCGGTTTGTGACAACACACCCGTGTCAGGTGACACGCCCGTGTCAGTCTGCAGTGTTTCCTGTCGTGTCCTTCTCTGGATACAGCCGACCAAAACGCCACGCAAGACACGGCCTTGGACACGCCTGTGTCCTAGGCCTTATACCCCTATACAGGCACCAAAATTACTTTTGGACGCGACCAGCTCGATATCGATTTTCGGGGCGTTACAAATCTACCCCCTTAATGAAATTTCATCCAGAAATTAAGTAAAGGTATACAAAAATTAAATGTTACCTGAGTGGAATAACTCGGGGTATTCCTCCAACATAGTTTGCTCTCGCTCCCATGAATGCTCCTCATGTCCGTAGTTATCCCAACGAACCATAACCATTCTGATTTCCTTATTGCGGAGTCGTTTGACCTCAACGTCTTCTATACGTATATGCTTGACCTTTGTTGTCAACTGGTAATCCACTGGCACTTGATCAACCGCAACTATCTGTGAAGTCTCTTGCACCGCCTTCTGCAACACTGATACGTGGAACACATCGTGTAGCCAACTCAACTCCACCGACAGCTTCAATCTATACGCTGCTTCGCCAACACGCTCTAGGATTTCAAATGGTCCAAGGTATCTCAGACTCAGCTTCTTCAAGCGTCGAACCCGCGAAACACCCTTGAACGGCTTGATTTTTAAATACACCCAGTCGCCAACACCGAACTGCACGTTCCTATGTTTGGCGTTATAGTACTTTGCTTGCCTGTCCTTAGCGATCTTCAACCTTTCCTGAATTGTATGTACCATTGAAGTGGCGTCTTCTACCACTTGATGTTTATACTACTTCGACTCGCCTGTCTCCAACCAAGACAACAACGTACGACACTTCCTCCCATACAAGGCCTCGAAAGGTGCCATTCCAATACTCGCTTGAAAGATGTTGTTATATGCAAACTCCACCATGTACAGGTGATCCTCCCAATGCTTTCCGAAATCTAGGACGCACATAGGAAGCATGTCCTCCATCGTCCTGTTGACCCTCTCGGTCTGACCATCCGTCTGTTGGTGGAAGGCTGTGTTGAAGCTCAACTTATTTCCCAACAAATTATGCACCAGCCTCCAGTTCTTCGAGGTGAGGCATCCATCTCGGTCACTAACAATACTGCGCGACACACCATGCAACCGTTTGATATTATCCACATAGAGTTTGGCTAACTTTTCCACTGGATCTTCCTTCCTATTCGGGATGAAGTGCGACACTTTTCTCAACCAATCTACGACCACACTGATGGCGTCGTTTCCCCTCTGCGACTTTGGTAAACCATGCACAAAATCCATAGAAATGTCGTCGAATTTCCATTCCGGGATAGGCAAGGACTTTAGGAAGCCTCCGGGATTCTGGCACTCTGCTTTCACCAAGGCATATGTTTAGCACTTGACCACATAAAGTGCTACATCCTTCTTTAATCCTGGCCACCAGAATAACTTCTTCATGTCTCTATACATATTCGTGCTACTCGGGTGGATTGAGTACTTGGTATGATGAGCCTCATACATCAACTCCTACCGAAGATTATCCGTACTAGGGACGCATAGACGACCGTCCTTTCTTAGCAATCCATCCTCAACCGCAAACTGGGAATTTGACCCATCCAAAGATTCATTCAAGATCTGCTTCATGCTGCTATCCTGAATCAAAGCCTGTAAAACTCTATCAGCTAGGTCATACTGCACCTCTGTCCAACACAATATCGCCACGTCACTAGACTGCATAACGACACAGGAAATATCTAATGCCTCCAAATCACGGACCAATCTCTCATCATGTACCGATAACTAACTAGCCTGCGCAGGAGCCCTGCGGCTCAACGCGTCCGCCACTGTGTTTCCTTTCCCAAGTACATAATGTATCTTGAAGGTATATTCCCCCAAGAAATCCATCCACCTCCGCTGTCTCATGTTCAGATCCTTCTGATCTAGCAGGTACTTCAGGCTCTTATGGTCTTTGTATATATCGACCTTTACCCCGTACAGATAGTGTAACATCCCATGTTACTTCTAGACCCCTCAACTTAGATTGGGTTAGGCATGGGGTGAGATTTGAGGAGACCAACTAGGTTTGACCCTAGGTAGTGGGTGGTAGCCATGTGGGGCCCACTATAAGACCATAGTCAAACTAGGTCAAACTAGCCTAAGTGGGGACCCTAACCACAACATGACCCCACCACATTGCCCTAACCCTAAAAACAATCTAAGTGGACCCTACGGTATGTCACTGGGTCAACATTTTGACCCCAGTTGACCAAAGTCAACCTTGGGCTTAATTTGGTCAAACCCACACCCATAGGCCTAATTAACCTAAGTGGGGTACCCCCTTGACCCAAACCAAGTTGGGTGGTGCCACTAGACCCATTTCCACCAAGTGGGGTCAGTCCACCCACCATAGTTGACCAGTCAACCCCAAAAGTCAAATTGGTTAACAATTTGACCTAAGGAATGAAATGAAGGCCAAGTCATTCCCCTTTGGACCAAGCCCACCAAAATTGGCCCATAGTCAGCCCAAGTGAACAAGACCAGCCCTACCCCTCTAAATCAGGAGAGAGAATCCATGCAAGGGGGTAAAATTGGAATTTTTAGGAGAAGAGGAGAGAGAAAGAGGAATGAAGGAAATGGTGGCCACATGGCCACCCCATCAGCTGACTTAGGCTGCCCAAGACCAGGTGGCTGACCTCCCCTCTTTAATTCCAGCAGGAAACCAGGGCTGTGAGCCACATGGCTGCTGGGTGAAGCCTCCAAAGCTCAAAACCGAGCTAACATTGGAGTTATCTCCACTTATAGGCCACCCCAGTCCAAACAGAGCTCACCATTAGCTTCAGAAGGCCGAGAGGAGTGGAATTCGACTAATTACTCATGGAGAACGGTGGAGAATTGAACTTTCGGGGAGGAGCTCGCCGGCGCACCACCACCACGGCAAACCGCCGCCTGACCCGCAGCCAAGCCCCGATTATGGTGCGTTTCACCTCACCTCTTCCCGTACTAACTTTCTAGATCGACTTAGGGAGATATCGGGCTCAATCGAGCCCGATTCCATGTGAGGAAATGGAGAAATTCGAGCTTTTCTTTTCTTGCTCGGGTTCGCCGGAGGAGCCAACTCCGGCGGCCCCACCGCCGGGAAACGCTAGCCCCCACCTTAACGAAGGTGGTGGCGATATCCGCCGGCGGTGGTGGTGGCTCAGCTGGCCGGAAAAGGCCAGCCAATATCGTCCAGGTAGAATCAATCGTGACCGTTAACTCATCGGGGACGATGAACAGATCCCGTCCGCTTTACTTTAAGATTCGTGCTTAGATATTAATATGAATTAATTTAATATATGAATAGTAACATTCCTGTCACATATATTCAGCCCTTTTGCATGTTACGTTTAGGCCTCTTAGAGGCATTCCCAGACCTTACACCCTTAATGAAAAATGTAGCCTAGGGTCTTACCTTTAAAATGCCACCATAAACATACATTTTGGTGTAGTGTACAGTCCTGTAGGACATTTCTCCTAGGACTGGTCCTAGACTAGGTCAAAAATTATATTGGATGCCCTGGTCTCAATATTAGTCACCATGACCCCAAATTTTGGGCACATGCATGATTAGGGCTTACTTACCTCCTGCCAAAATTTAGGAAATTTTGGGAAATATTTTCCTATAGTTTTTGGTAAAATACCAAAATTTAAATAAATGACATATATGGAGTTCTACTCCTCCCCATGGCCCCAAATTTTGGTGGTGGGTCAGTGAGGTCATTCTTGGTGCATGATAAAATTTTCAGCACCTTGGGTTCACTGCATGTGGGAGAAACCACTTGCATGTGCTAGCCTATGTTAAGGCTTGGTGTGCAAATAGCAAAAATGCAAATTGGTATATTTAGCCCAATGGTGGCATGCAAGAGTCATGAAATTAATTACAGTGGTTCATTGGGGTAAATTTCACCCCTCAAATTAATGAGGGAATTTTTGGAATCAAAATTCCATTTATTAGAATTTATTTTAATTATAGCTAGTTTGGAAATAAAATTGGAAAATAGGATTTATTCAAGTACAAACCCAAAAAACTTTGCCAAGGTATAGATAACATCACATTTGACTTAGGAAAAATATGATTCCTCTGTTTTGAAGAATTTTTGGAATAGATACCCTAAATTTCCCATTTTACCCTTATTTTGTAAATTCTTGAATTGATGGATTTATACCTCTGAAAAATTTGGAAATTTTTCTACTGTCATAAAATGTTATTATTAGTCTTTCACAAATTTCTCAGAATTTAATGGATGCATTATTTGTGTTAAAATTAGTATAATGGCATTTTGGTAAATAGCTTATAATGGAATCCTATAGGCCATCTTACATTAAATGTTGATGATTCTCTGCCAATAGTCCTAAATTAGTGTCCTAAAAGCTCTGTAATTTTCTGGAATTTTTGTGTAAATATTGCCTATACATCATTTGGAAAAATGGAATTTTGTGGAATTGATATTAAATTGAAAAGGATAATAAATAATTTAAGGAAAATTATGAAATTCTGTAGGCAGTAATATTTTGTCAATATACCTCTCAGGAAAATTTCCCTAGGTCAGTGGATGCTTAATCAAACCACTTCATGTGTAAAGTGACCTAGCTTTTAAATTAAAAGAATTAATTAAATGACTATTTGGCCAGGAAAAGTTATGAGAATCCTTAGGGTAGTTCCCTTAGTCCATAATACCTTAGGATAAATATTTAGAGGCAAGATGCCTTAAGTTTTGGAAGATCACATTTCTAGGGTAAACATAGGTCATGGTCTGCATATAACACAAATAGGTCTTGTCTTAGGGGAATTACCAGGGGATTGATTATCGGCAGAAATAAGAGAGAATTCAACATATGTAACCCTGGTGGGTAGAGTTTTTCTTAGTGAGGGATTAAAAGTGCAAGTCTTAGCTAGCATCTGGAGCGGGGATCGGCGGAAGACCGTTGGTTTCCCGGTAATACCTTAAGTCACTAGGGTTATACTAAAGCAATAAGGAGAGCTGGGGAGATACATGGGTAGCCATCAACTAAAATAAATATCCTTGCGAAAGGGAACGCTGGGCGTAATCCCAACACAGTTCCTAGTGCCCCTTGAGAGCCCTTCACAGGAAATACCGGGGGCAGTCCTGGGATTAACCTTAAATCTCTAAGTATAATAAACTGTAGACAAGAGTAGTATAATAGGTTAGGACATTGTCGTACCTTCTCGCCCGTGTGGGGTTGGAGAGATTCATGATATATGCTCACCCGTTTGGGGTTTGAGGGAGTTGACACAAAGGCACTAATGTGCGTTCTCACCCGGGTTTGGGTTTGAGGAATTCAGGACGGGTTTTGGTCCTGCGAGCAGGAGGCTCGGTATGAATTACTTGCATGTGCATAAATATCGTGGCGGGGCATGCGGTACTGGCCGTTCGTCACACCGATGGCAGTACGGTGCACCAGGCGGTTGTGGGAGTTAGAGGGGCCAGTGGGTTGTTTTACACTGCGGTCTGGAGGACGATCCCCGATAACACACATCCGACCCAACAAGACTGACGGGTTTGTCAGCAAAGTACGTACGCGAGACTCTAGAGTGCACCTTGGACGTGTACAGAGGCGTATGAGAGGGGTCTAAGGCTTGGTAGTGTGCATACCGGTCTAGAAGCGGAGACGCCCGCTCCGCTGCTGCCGTAGCCACAGCGGTGGTACCCGAGAGTGATGCTAGCTCTCAAAAAGTGGGAACTAAAGGTCTGTGATCACAGAGTCGTTGTGTGTGAGTTGCACTTGCCTGCGCATAAAATTGCATCATATCATTCATTCATATTAGGTCATACGCTTCATAGATCCTTATCATATAAATTAGTATGGGCTCTTTTATATGATAAGTTAAATTTCCTGGAAATCCTAACTTATATATTTGTATGGGCATTTATATAAGTTAGGGTACGTTTGTGATGATAGCATAGTGGTAGCTTAGCTTATTTACTTATTCATACTGCTGCTTCTTTACTTTTCATTACTGCACTACTCTTACTTGTTACTTGTACCGTACATAGAATTGCTAGAGTAGAACTACAGTACTTATTACATCATTAGTTAGATATTGTCACCTGCTTCCATTTTGCTACCCCTTGTTGTCCTCCGCTTCGTCCTCCCGCTCGGTGCCTAGGAGCTGCGGGGCGAGGTGCGGAGGAAACGACTTAGTCTTTTTGACTAATGGTCGGTGACCAACTATTTTTAGGAGCCCGTGGAGATGGAGCACCAGCACGTCGAGGAGGCAGAGCATGAGGAGCAGATACCACTTCAGCAGGCTACTACCACTACTGTGCGTCCTCAGGTGGGACGAGATCTGATGATCTAGTTTAGCCTCCGCTTCTACTATTTTGTGAGAGAGAGATTTGATGTACTGGGCATAAGCCCTTTTTACTCTTTCTTCTGTACTATTCTGTGGACTAGTGATGTACTATTCATTTCCTTTATATGATTGTACTGTGACTTGTGGACTGATGGCATTTTATACTCAGTTTTACTTCTTATTTCTCATATTGGCCTACAGGTTTATGATCGTACTAGCCGGCAGAATCAGCGTGTTGCGGTGTCGACTAACCCGTGAGTTAGTGCCACCGTAAGACGGCGGTTCTGGGCATAAGATCCGGTAGCCCTCCTTGGTAAGGGGGAGGGGGGGGGGGGGGGGGGGTCTTACAAACTGGTATCACTCGAACAACGATCATATGAGAAAGAAGTGCACAACATGGGACCACCCCCGCCCCAGCATTAGTTTGCGGACAAACTATGCAGCGGAAGCAGTGGTGTGCCCATGTACAAAAGTCACAGAGATGGTCCACAAAGTACAATTTGTTAGGCCAATTTTGCTCTAACCTTACCTTTATGCAACCTCCACAGGTCGCAGCGCCGCAAAATGTGGCTCCTCCCCCTCCAGCTGCCACTCCATTCCTACATACGGAGATGGGGCAGACCCTGACGGCGATTTTGGATGCCTTTAGAGCCCAGCAAGTCCCGGCTCCACAGCCAAATCCGGGGTCGAGCTGGCTGAGTGCATTCAAGAGCCTGTCCCCACCGACGTACCGTGGGACAGAGGATGCGGTGAAGACGGAAGAATGGCTGGAGGCCATACACGAGATCTTAGCGGGCATCAGCTGCCCAGTCGGCCAGGCAGTACCTCTAGCCACCTCCGTGCTAGAGGCCCACGCGAAGAGATGGTGGAAGTCAGTCCGGGAGACTACCTATGCGGACTTTGAGCTGTCAGAGATTTCTTGGGAGGAGTTTGGCGATGTGTTCCTGGAACACTTCGTCTCTGCTACGGACAGAGATGCTTTGGAGGAGAGGTTTTTGAACCTCAAGCAGGGGACCAGATCAGTGATTGAGTACCAGAGAGAGTTCTCCCACTTGGCCAGGTTCGTGGGGATTCAGGACACCGACGATAGGAGGTATGCAAAGAGGTTCTACCGGGGCCTCAGGGATGATCTGAGGCAGGCTCTGTTATTCATTTCACATGGCACATCCAGGCAGATCATCGAGATGGCGAAGAAGCTGGAGGCTGACCAGCTGATGGTGCGAGCCGGAGGGAAGAGACCATTTGATGGATCGACATCAGGTGAGGGCAGTAGGGGCTCTCAGAGAGGCAGGACCATTGGATACAGGAGGGGTGGGGGACGTCGTCGTCCCAACTTCAGGCAGGAGCAGGGGCCTCCTCCAGCTTTGGCTCCCCCACCTCTACAGATACATGATCCGAGGAGACAGGATGACCGAGGCCACCAACAAGTGGTTTGTTACGGATGCCGCCAGCCTGGGCACATCAGGTCGGAGTGCCCGCACCGATTCCATCCCCCTCCTCCTCCTCCACCTCCAGTGGCCCCAGTACAGCAGGGCCGAGGACGAGGCCGAGGACGAGGCCGAGGTCGGGGATATCATGGCAGGAGGCGCGAGCAGGAGCAGATATACGCCTTGGACCTCACAGAGCCGAGGAATCACGAGGAGGTCATCACAGGTACTTGAAGTTAATTATGAGTTTTCTTGAATTTTTCAATGATATATATATAGTACCTGGAACCATAGGACAACAATTAACTTTCACATAAACAAACCTCAGGCATAGTCATGATCAGCGGCAAGCCTGCCCATACTCTTTTCGACACGGGTGCGTCACACTCGTTCGTATCCGAGGCCTTCATCGACGGACTCGAAGGCGTGGAGAGGTTCCCTGGACTAGAGATGAGGGTACGCCTACCCGATGGGTCGGAGCTGCGGACTACTGCACATTGTGACATGGAGGCCGAGATTGGCGGCAAGGCATTTGAGGCGCCGGCGACCATTCTGAAGTTGCAGGACTTTGATTTGATCTTGGGCATGGCCTGGTTGCATCGGAACCATGCCCAGATAGATTGCCCGTCCAGGAGGATCACGCTAAGACATGGCGACTCTCATATTATCGTTGAAGGTATCCAGCCTATCTGCCACCTACTGTTATCTTCTATACAGGCTGTGAAGGCCCATGAGCAGGGTGAAGAAGTCTATATTGTCTGCTTCGAGATGGTGGGAACAGAGGCGACTATCTCAGATATTCCAGTGGTCCGGGATTTCTCCGATGTATTCCCGGAGAAATTGCCCGGACTACCGCCTGCTAGAGACTTGGATTTCAGGATTCAGCTAGTACCGGGAGCGAAGCCGGTATCCCGGGCACCCTACAGGATGGCTCCTAGGGAGTTAGCAGAGTTCAGGACTCAACTACAGGAGCTAGTAGAGTCAGGATTTGTGCGGCCTAGTTCATCGCCATGGGGAGCGCCAGTTCTATTTGTGAAGAAGAAGGATGGATCACTGCGATTATGTATAGATTACCGGGAGCTGAACCGGTTGACGGTCCGAAACACCTATCCTCTGCCTCGGATAGATGAGTTATTTGACCAGCTACAGGGAGCATTCTGGTTCTCCAAGTTAGATTTGCGATCCGACTATTATCAGCTCCGTATCAGGGAAGAAGACATACCGAAGACGGCTTTCAGTTCGCGCTATGGACTATACGAATTCACGGTGATGCCTTTTGGGCTCACGAATGCTCCTGCTGCATTCATGAGTCTGATGAACCGTGTTTTCGAGCCTTTCTTAGATCGCTTCGTGATAGTATTCATCGACGACATCCTTATTTATTCTCGGACTCAGGAGGAGCATACGGAGCACTTGGCACAGGTCCTGTAGAGGCTGAGGGAGACACAGATGTCCGCAAATTTTCGAAGTGCCAGTTCTGGTTACAGGAGGTGGCTTTCCTGGGGCACACGATCAGTGGGGCTGGGTTAGCTGTGGACCCAGCCAAGATAGAGACGGTGAGGGATTGGCCACGGCCGAAGACCGCATCTGACATCCGCAGTTTCTTGGGACTAGCAAGCTATTACCACAAGTTCGTGGAGGGGTTCTCGAGGATAGCACTCCCCCTCACGTCCTTGACGAAGAAGGATGCAGATTTTGTTTGGTCAGAGCGGTGTGAGACGGCTTTTCAGGAGCTGAAGGACCGACTCATCTCATCCCCTATTCTTGCGCTTCCATCCGGGAGCGAAGGATTCCAGATCTACACGGACGCCTCTTATCAGGGGATGGGTGCAGTCTTGATGCAGCATGGACACGTTATCGCTTATGCTTCGCGACAGTTGAAGAAGCATGAGCATAATTATCCAGTACATGATCTAGAGCTCGGGGCTGTGGTTTTCGCCCTGAAAATATGGAGGCATTACTTATATGGGATTCATTGTGACATCTTCTCAGATCACAAGAATCTCAAGTATATCGATACTCAGAAGGACCTAAACCTGAGACAGAGGAGGTGGCTGGAGTTTCTCTGTGATTATGATTACAAGATCCACTATCATCCGGGAAAAGCGAACACGGTTGCGGATGCTTTGAGCAGGAGGGCCGACACTTCCGGACCGGAGCCCCGATTGATGTCCATAGAGCTGCTTCAGATGATGGAGGACATGCACATTACCGTGGTGTCCGAGACCGAGCCTGTGGTATATAGAGAGTATTTGAGCTCAGTGATCAGCTGCGATGATATACAGGAGCGCATCCGATCACATCAGAGGCTGGATGCTGCGTTACAACCGATTTTCAGTGCCCTAGGGAGGGGCAAGGTCGAGGACTACACGTTGCAGGATGATCTTCTTCGGTTCCGGGGGCGCATCTACATACCAGCAGGAGGCAGTATCCGGGAGGACATACTCCGGGAGGCACATTGCTCGAGATATTCAGTACACCCCGGCATCACCAAGATGTGGGCAGATTTGCGGAGATCTATGTATTGGCCCGGGATGAAGAGGGAGATCACGGATTTTGTGACCCATTGCGAGACCTGCCAGCGTGTGAAGGCGGAATGCAAGAGCCCGGGAGGTTTACTACAGCCACTGCCAGTTCTAGAGTGGAAGTTCGAGGACATTGCTATGGACTTCGTACACGGATTGCCTCGCTCCCACTCTGGGCATGATTCTATATGGGTTATAGTGGACAGATTGACCAAGGTAGCGCGGTTTATTCCAGTTTGGAAGGATGCCCCAGTTGCAGTCCTGGTGAGACTATTTGTGGAGCAGTACATCAGATATCATGGTATCCCCAGGACTATTGTTTCGGACCGTGATGGTCGGTTCACTTCGAGCGAGTGGAGGTCCGTGCATGCTTACCTGGGATCTCGGCTTACTTTTAGTACCGCCTTCCACCCGCAGACCGACGGACAGACCGAGCGGACCATCCGGACCATGGAGGACCTGCTCAGATTATGCATATTGGATACGGGGAGGCCTTGGTAGAGGCTGCTGCCATTGATCGAGTTCTCGTATAATAACAGCCACCAGGCTAGCATCAGGATGGCTCCGTACGAGGCTCTTTATGGGAGGAGATGCCGGACACCGCTATCATGGGTACAGGATGTGGATACCAGGGCTCTGGGATCTGATTATATAGAGGACACTGAGGCTCAGATTCGATTGATCAGGGATCGGCTACTGGAGGCCCAGAGCAGGCAGGCAAAGTATTATGATGCTCGGCACCGGCAGGTGGAGTTCCAGGTTGGAGACAGGGTATTCTTGAAGATACGTCCGGTACACGGTGTTTCACGGGTGCGGAGGCACAAGAAGCTCAGTCCACGGTACATGGGGCCCTACCTGATCCTGGAGCGGATCGGCCCCTTAGCTTACCGACTGCAGCTGCCACCGGAGTTGGGTGCACTACATGACGTCTTCCATGTCTCTTCCTTACGGAGAGCTCTCCTTCGGCCGGAGCAGCACATCACTACTACAGCCGGACCGGTAGAGCCTGACAGATCAGTGAGATTGGAGCCGATCCGGATTGACGATACAGCCATCCGAGTGTTGCGGAAGAAGAAGGTTCCCCTTGTGAAGGTGCTGTGGTCCAACCATGGACGGGAAGAGCACACTTGGGAGCCGAGAGATCTGATGCTGGAGCAACACCCGGAGCTATTCGCATCAGGTACATTTAAGTTATGCTTTTAAGATTCTTGATAATTCTTGCAATTAGAACCCCGTAGACCCGAACTTAAATTTCGGGGACGAAATTATTTTCTTGTTTATTGGAATTTGTAACATCCCATGTTACTTCTAGACCCCTCAACTTAGATTGGGTTAGGCATGGGGTGAGATTTGAGGAGACCAACTAGGTTTGACCCTAGGTAGTGGGTGGTAGCCATGTGGGGCCCACTATAAGACCATAGTCAAACTAGCCTAAGTGGGGACCCTAGCCACACCATGACCCCACCACATTGCCCTAACCCTAAAAACAATCTAAGTGGACCCTAGGGTATGTCACTGGGTCAACATTTTGACCCCAGTTGACCAAGGTCAACTTTGGGCTTAATTTGGTCAAACCCACACCCATAGGCCTAATTAACCTAAGTGGGGCACCCCCTTGACCCAAACCAAGTTGGGTGGTGCCACTAGACCCATTTCCACCAAGTGGGGTCAGTCCACCCACCATAGTTGACCAGTCAACCCCAAAAGTCAAATTGGTCAACAATTTGACCTAAGGAATGAAATGAAGGCCAAGTCATTCCCCTTTGGACCAAGCCCACCAAAATTGGCCCATAGTCAGCCCAAGTGAACAAGACCAGCCCTACCCCTCTAAATCTGGAGAGAGAATACATGCAAGGGGGTAAAATTGGAATTTTTAGGAGAAGAGGAGAGAGAAAGAGGAATGAAGGAAATGGTGGCCACATGGCCACCCCATCAGCTGACTTAGGCTGCCCAAGACCAGGTGGCTGACCTCCCCTCTTTAATTCCAGCAGGAAACCAGGGTTGTGAGCCACATGGCTGCTGGGTGAAGCCTCCAAAGCTCAAAACCGAGCTAACATTGGAGTTATCTCCACTTATAGGCCACCCCAGTCCAAACAGAGCTCACCATTAGCTTCAGAAGGCCGAGAGGAGTGGAATTCGACTACTTACTCATGGAGAACGGTGGAGAATTGAACTTTCGGGGAGGAGCTCGCCGGCGCACCACCACCACGGCAAACCGCCGCCTGACCCGCAGCCAAGCCCCGATTATGGTGCGTTTCACCTCACCTCTTCCCGTACTAACTTTCTAGATCGACTTAGGGAGATATCGGGCTCAATCGAGCCCGATGCCATGTGAGAAAATGGAGAAATTCGAGCTTTTCTTTTCTTGCTCGGGTTCGCCGGAGGAGCCAACTCCGGCGGCCCCACCGCCGGGAAACGCTAGCCCCCACCTTAACGAAGGTGGTGGCGATATCCGCCGGCGGTGGTGGTGGCTCAGCTGGCCGGAAAAGGCCAGCCAATATCGTCCGGGTTGAATCAATCGTGACCGTTAACTCATCGGGGACGATGAACAGATCCCGTCCGCTTTACTTTAAGATTCGTGCTTAGATATTAATATGAATTAATTTAATATATGAATAGTAACATTCCTGTCACATATATTCAGCCCTTTTGCATGTTAAGTTTAGGCCTCTTAGAGGCATTTCCAGACCTTAGACCCTTAATGAAAAATGTAGCCTAGGGTCTTACCTTTAAAATGCCACCCTAAACATACATTTTGGTGTAGTGTACAGTCCTGTAGGACATTTCTCCTAGGACTGGTCCTAGACTAGGTCAAACATTATATTGGATGCCCTGGTCTCAATATTAGTCACCATGACCCCATATTTTGGGCACATGCATGATTAGGGCTTACTTACCTCCTGCCAAAATTTAGGAATTTTTGGGAAATATTTTCCTATAGTTTTTGGTAAAATACCAAAATTTAAATAAATGACATATATGGAGTTCTACTCCTCCCCATGGCCCCAAATTTTGGTGGTGGGTCAGTGGGGTCATCCGTGGTGCATGAAAAAATTTTCAGCACCTTGGGTTCACTGCATGTGGGAGAAACCACTTGCATGTGCTAGCCTATGTTAAGGCTTGGTGTGCAAATAGCAAAAATGCAAATTGGTATATTTAGCCCAATGGTGGCATGCAAGAGTCATGAAATTAATTACAGTGGTTCATTGGGGTAAATTTCACCCCTCAAATTAATGAGGGAATTTTTGGAATCAAAATTCCATTTATTAGAATTTATTTTAATTATAGCTAGTTTGGAAATAAAATTGGAAAATAGGATTTATTCAAGTACAAACCCAAACAACTTTGCCAAGGTATAGATAACATCACATTTGACTTAGGAAAAATATGATTCCTCTGTTTTGAAGAATTTTTGGAATAGATACCCTAAATTTCCCATTTTACCGTTATTTTGTAAATTCTTGAATTGATGGATTTATACCTCTGAAAAATTTGGAAATTTTTCTACTGTCATAAAATGTTATTATTAGTCTTTCACAAATTTCGCAGAATTTAATGGATGCATTATTTGTGTTAAAATTAGTATAATGGCATTTTGGTAAATATCTTATAATGGAATCCTATAAGCCATCTTACATTAAATGTTGATGATTCTCTGCCAATAGTCCTAAATTAGTGTCCTAAAAGCTCTGTAATTTTCTGGAATTTTTGTGTAAATATTGCCTATACATCATTTGGAAAAATGGAATTTTGTGGAATTGATATTAAATTGAAAAGGATAATAAATAATTTAAGAAAAATTATAAAATTCTGTAGGCAGTAATATTTTGTCAATATACCTCTCAGGAAAAATTTCCTAGGTCAGTGGATGCTTAATCAAAGCACTTCATGTGTAAAGTGACCTAGCTTTTAAATTAAAAGAATTAATTAAATGACTATTTGGCCAGGAAAAGTTATGAGAATCCTTAGGGTAGTTCCCTTAGTCCATAATACCTTAGGATAAATATTTAGAGGCAAGATGCCTTAAGTTTTGGAAGATCACATTTCTAGGGTAAACATAGGTCATGGTCTGCATATAACACAAATAGGTCTTGTCTTAGGGGAATTACCAGGGGATTGATTATCGGCAGAAATAAGAGAGAATTCAACATATGTAACCCTGGTGGGTAGAGTTTTTCTTAGTGAGGGATTAAAAGTGCAAGTCTTAGCTAGCATCTGGAGCGGGGATCGGCGGAAGACCGTTGGTTTCCCGGTAATACCTTAAGTCACTAGGGTTATACTAAAGCAATAAGGAGAGCTGGGGAGATACATGGGTAGCCATCAACTAAAATAAATATCCTTGCGAAAGGGAACGCTGGGCGTAATCCCAACACAGTTCCTAGTGCCCCTTGAGAGCCCTTCACAGGGAATACCGGGGGCAGTCCTGGGATTAACCTTAAATCTCTAAGTATAATAAACTGTAGACAAGAGTAGTATAATAGGTTAGGACATTGTCGTACCTTCTCGCCCGTGTGGGGTTGGAGAGATTCATGATATATGCTCACCCGTTTGGGGTTTGAGGGAGTTGACACAAAGGCACTAATGTGCGTTCTCACCCGGGTTTGGGTTTGAGGAATTCAGGACGGGTTTTGGTCCTGCGAGCAGGAGGCTCGGTATGAATTACTTGCATGTGCATAAATATCGTGGCGGGGCATGCGGTACTGGCCGTTCGTCACACCGATGGCAGTACGGTGCACCAGGCGGTTGTGGGAGTTAGAGGGGCCAGTGGGTTGTTTTACACTGCGGTCTGGAGGACGATCCCCGATAACACACATCCGACCCAACAAGACTGACGGGTTTGTCAGCAAAGTACGTACGCGAGACTCTAGAGTGCACCTTGGACGTGTACAGAGGCGTATGAGAGGGGTCTAAGGCTTGGTAGTGTGCATACCGGTCTAGAAGCGGAGACGCCCGCTCCGCTGCTGCCGTAGCCACAGCGGTGGTACCCGAGAGTGATGCTAGCTCTCAAAAAGTGGGAACTAAAGGTCTGTGATCACAGAGTCGTTGTGTGTGAGTTGCACTTGCCTGCGCATAAAATTGCATCATATCATTCATTCATATTAGGTCATACGCTTCATAGATCCTTATCATATAAATTAGTATGGGCTCTTTTATATGATAAGTTAAATTTCCTGGAAATCCTAACTTATATATTTGTATGGGCATTTATATAAGTTAGGGTACGTTTGTGATGATAACATAGTGGTAGCTTAGCTTATTTACTTATTCATACTGCTGCTTCTTTACTTTTCATTACTGCACTACTCTTACTTGTTACTTGTACCGTACATAGAATTGCTAGAGTAGAACTACAGTACTTATTACATCATTAGTTAGATATTGTCACCTGCTTCCATTTTGCTACCCCTTGTTGTCCTCCGCTTCGTCCTCCCGCTCGGTGCCTAGGAGCTGCGGGGCGAGGTGCGGAGGAAACGACTTAGTCTTTTTGACTAATGGTCGGTGACCAACTATTTTTAGGAGCCCGTGGAGATGGAGCACCAGCACGTCGAGGAGGCAGATCATGAGGAGCAGATACCACTTCAGCAGGCTACTACCACTACTGTGCGTCCTCAGGTGGGACGAGATCTGATGATCTAGTTTAGCTTCCGCTTCTACTATTTTGTGTGAGAGAGATTTGATGTACTGGGCATAAGCCCTTTTTACTCTTTCTTCTGTACTATTCTGTGGACTAGTGATGTACTATTCATTTCCTTTATATGATTGTACTGTGACTTGTGGACTGATGACATTTTATACTCAGTTTTACTTCTTATTTCTCATATTGGCCTACAGGTTTATGATCGTACTAGCCGGCAGAATCGGCGTGTTGCGGTGTCGACTAACCCGTGAGTTAGTGCCACCGTAAGACGGCGGTTCTGGGCATAAGATCCGGTAGCCCTCCTTGGTAATGGGGAGGGGGGGGGGGTCTTACAGATAGGGCCACCACAGCTTTAGAGCAAATATCACGGCCGCTAACTCTACGTCATGGACCGGATAATTCCTCTCATGAACCTTCAACTTTCGTGAACCATAGGCTATTATGCTCTCATGTTGTAGCAGAACACAACCCAAACCACTTCCCGAAGCATCACTATAAATCTCAAACCCTTCGGTTCCACTCGGCGAACATAAAATAGCCGTCGGGGTCAACTGCCTCTACAATTCCTCAAAAGCCTGCTCACACTCCATCGAACACACAAACTTTTGATCTTTCCTTGTCAACGTCGTGAGTTGTAACGCTATCCGCGAGAAGTTCTCTAGGAAACGCCTGTAGTATCTGGCAAGCCCCAGAAAGCTCCGAACTTCCGCCACTAAAGACAATACAGGCCACTCCTGTATTGCTGTTATCTTCGCCGGATCCACCGCTATCCCTTCTCCACTAACAACATGATCAAGGAACGCTACTGAGGATAACCAGAACTCACACTTGGAGAACTTAGCATACAACTGATTCCTCCTCAAGGTCTCTAACACCATGTGTAGATGCTTGTAATGGTCCTCCTCACACTGCGAGTATACCAAGATATCATCGATAAATACTATCACGAAATGATCCAGGTATTCTCTGAACATCCTGTTCATCAAATACATAAACACGGATGGCGCATTGGTCAACCCAAACGGCATGACCGTGAACTCGTAATGCCCAAACCGTGTGCTGAATGCTATCTTTAGGATGTCGCTTTCCCTTATCCTCAATTGGTAGTAACCAGGCTTCAGATCTAACTTCGAATATACTGTTGACCCAACCAATTGATCAAATAGATCATCAATCCTGGGGATCAGATATTTGTTCTTCTTCATAAGCTTGTTCAACTCTCGATAGTCAATACAGAGTCGCAAGCTCCCATCCTTCTTCTTCACGAAAAGATCCTATGCGCTCCAAGGAGACGAACTTTGACGCACATACCCTTGCTCCAACAACTCCTGCAGTTGCACCTTCAACTCCTCCATCTCTCGCGGCGCTATCCGATACGGAGAGTGCGACACCGGTTTGGCACCCGGTACCAGCTCAATGATAAAATCAATCTCCCGCTGAGGAGGGGCTCCTGGGAGATCATCTGGAAACACATCAGGATACTCGGACACAACTGGGATACTGTCTAGACTTGGCCTAGGCTTTGAATCCTGCACTAAGGTGACAAACAACTCTGCACCAGACCGAACTGCCTTAATCACTTGAAGGGCCGACATCAAAACTTTACCCGACCCCTTCATGCCCGAGAACATAGTCTCCCGTTCAGTATGTAGTCCAAACAAAACCTCCTTTCGGTTGCAATCGATGTAAGCTCGCTGCTCTGAGAGCCAGTCCATACCAAAGATTACGTCGAACTCCACTAATAGTAGAACCAATGCTCGCAAATCAAACTCCTGGTCCCCAATCTGAATCTTTACCACACAGAACTTATTCGCTCGCATAGAGCACCCATTGGGCAACAACACATCCAACCTGTCTTTTGCCATCGAGGAAGGGACCCAGATGTGCGATATGAACCTTTCGAACAAGAATGAATGTGATGCTCCCGTATCAAACAGGACTCTTGCCGGACGATCAAAAATCAATACGAAGCCTAGCACCAACAATTATAAGCTAACATATAAAAAGGTAACAACTATAAAAAGTTAAACTGCTAAAATTTAACTCATACCTGTCACCACGTCAGCTTGTTTTATGGCCTCTTGCAGACCGAGATTATAAACTCTAGGCTGGGCTGGAGCATGGTGGGACGTGGTTGATTCCACCGCCTTCCCTTTCTCTTCATAGGTCGCTCCAGGCTTCCTCTCGGACTTTGCACATCCGCTCCAACATTCACGAGCAAAGTGCCCCATCTTCCCACAGTTGTAGCAAGCTCCTGGAACTCGACTTGTGGTTTCCCCCGACGCACCAGACGAAGGTTCTGAGTTCGAAGTATTCTGCTTCTTGCTCTATCTGCGGAATCCTGACTTTGCATTTGGCACTTTGAACTCTGCCTTCTTTTCCCCTATGTCCTTCTTCTCTTGGACTTTCTTCACAACCTTTTCCAATGACCGGGCCGAATTGACCAAGGCTAGGAAGCCCTGTGCCTTAGGCCCAGCAAGGAGTAATTGTAGGTCACCGCGTAGACCCTCATAAAATCGGTTGGTCTTCCTCTCTTCTTCCGTAAACATAGCACCAGCATACCGACCCAACCGTGTAAACTAGTGGAGATACTCGTCCACACTTCTGGCTCCCTGAGTCAACCCAAGATACTGATTTTCCATCTCAAGATTCTGAGCAGAGGGTAAATATCTGGCCAAGAACAATCTTGACAATTCCTCCATACGCACATCAGCAAGCTGCCTTCCCACTTTGAGATGAAACTCCAACTCATCCCACCACAGCCTCGCCTCACCAGCCAAAAGGAAGGTCGCAATGGTGGTCTTCTGCCACTCTTCAGTTAACGTGGCTGTCAAGACCCTCTTTATCGTAGAGAGCCAATCCTCAGCTTGAGCTGCCGTTCCAACCCCATCAAACCTCGGAGGATTAAAGCCCATTACATGCTTGAGCTGTCTCTCCGTAGCCCTCCTTGGCTCTACCTGATCGACTGCCAAGCGCTCCACCACTCTCGGCTCTGCCGCCCTAACCGGTTCTTGCTCATTCACAGGAGGCGTGTGATGCATTTGCCCTGCAGGTTCGGAATTTATCATGGCAAAAATTTCTTCAGCCACCGACCTGATGGTTTCCGCTGAAGGAGGTGTTGTAGGCACATCCCTCGGTGCACTGCTTTCCACTGATTGTAGACGCTCCGATTGACCAGCACTGCTCCTAGCTGCCTATAATAGCAAAGAACCTAGATTAGACGACACACAAATTGCTAAAATCAATCATTAGAACACTCAGGTTCCACAAAAAAAGTGTATTTTTCATTCCTAAGTGGACATTCATGGGTTCTTTTGATGTTATAACGATGACGCACACATGTGCTCACCACCCCTTAAAAGAACTCGCCCACGAATTCATTTAGGCATGACCGTAACCAGAAGTCTGATACCAAATTGTAACACCCCATCCGTTGTATTGCAAATAATAGAAGGTCCAGCTGGAACCCGACACTATATACCATGGACAGTCGTAAGGGTTACGTATGAATAACGAAACTATCCAATTAAGACTACTGGTCCTAACATAAGCATTCTAGCGGAAGATTTTAAACAGTTGAAAGAACCCAAACTTGAATCCAAAAAGCATGAATGTCCACAACCACTACCATTGGAATGAAATACAAATACAGTGAAAGATACACGGCCTTATGGACTTACAGGAGTTCACTTAATAATATAATGTTTTCCATACATCAGCTCGCAGACTGGCCACACATGACAAAATAAAGTAAACTATTCGCTTTGGCCTTCTAGGGCCAGCACAGCAACATGGGCTCCAGCCCGCTATTTGATACTCGGCTCCGCAGCACCTGCAAGCAACATTCCACCGCACGGTGGCAAACAAAGCAACGGTCAGCCAAAAGAAGACCAAATTTTAACGACCCCGCCCATAGCTCGGCACGGCGGTGCTCCTTCCCTACAATTCATTAGCCCAATTAAACAATATAGTACAAAAATGCTTCGCTATAGGTGTAGGCTCGCACGGCCAAACACACCGTGCACTCTGGGCACAATATCGGTGAATCCTGACACTTTAGCGTCTTCACCACCACCCACGGGATGGCAACACATGAGCATTTCAGCCTTTCTAACCACTGTCTAAGGCACCCGACTATGCCAACGGCCAGTCCCCTTTTCGGGTCTCTCGCACCGAACTACATAGCCCAGGTCCGATTCCACTTGCCCGTTGCTCACAACGTGTAGTACACCTTAAGACGTACGTACGAGCCAAGCTTCTTTCGGATCCTGACATTTCCAAACAATCACATAACCCAGTTATGTTCAAGGTCGGTTCCCAGACCGCCAAGTTAGCATAACAACGATTCCGCTCAGTTTTCCGGGTGTGCCTTGGAATTAATCGCCAAGGATCCCTGCTGCAATCTACCACGTAGAAACTAGAAAACCCAAAGCACAGAGTCTTCTCCGGCAAACCATAACAAATGCAACATCACCGATCCAGACCAACATGTCCGGGTAGGCATCACACACAATGCCTATGTTCGTACTTCGATTTCGAACTCTATATGCAACACAAGGGGGACTATTCCCGTCAACCCCAAGCAACACCGCACACTCGCCGCACACTCGCGGGAGCGGGTTTCCCTATGTAAAAATGAAGAGAGCTTCACATGCTCAAGTATAGAATCGTTACCCTTGTATTATGCTTTTGCGCCATGGAAAGTTGTACGGATAGAAGTCTTCGCAACGGGATTTCCTCCACGGATACAATCTTGGTTCACTAAACGGTGCTCTGATGCTCCTCCGGCGGCCGGAATCCTCCTCCTTCTTCCTCCTCTCTCTAACTCCTTGAAAGAGAGTGCTTAAGAGAGAAATGAGGAATTGATCCTCTATTTACGACCTTAACTGGGCAGGAACTCATCTTGGGGACATTGGATCTTTATTAAAGAAAAAAGTGGCTCAGATCTGTACAAAAATCCTCAAACTTGGGCCGAACACAACCTCGCACACGGCCGTATCCCAGGCCGTGTGCCTCGATCCAGGCACGATCGTCGAACAGAGAAAAACCACACGGCAAAGACACGCCCGTGTCTCATCCTGACATGCCCGTGTCAGGTCCTCGACACGCCCGTGACCAGAGGCGTGTCACGTATAACCATCACGCCAACCATCACGTCTCTCGGGAATATGGGTACTAACACGGGTAGGCACACGCCCGTGTCAGATGACATGCCCGTGTAAGTCTGCCGTGTTTCCTGTGGTGTCCTTCTCTGGATATAGCTGGCCAAAACACCACACAATACAGGGCCTTGGACACGCCCGTGTCTGAGGCCGTGTACCCCTATACAGGCACCAAAATTACTTTTGGACGCGACCAGCTCAATAATGATTTTCGGCGCATTACACTATGAATGATGAAGATTACTAATCAGATTTCATATAACTGAATTATGCAGCAAGCTTATTTGAACAAAGTGACTTGTTAGAAATGGTAAACTATTATTTATGCGCATTATGTTATATTATGTGGAAATCATTTGGAATGAAATTTAGTAGTCCAATACTTAGAGCATAGTCTCCCTACGGGTAGTATTGTGGAGGGATGTAAGTACGGTGTTGACCGTCACTAGTTGGGTTCGAGTTGAGATGAGGTATAGATGGATGGTTGGGCTGTGTCCTCGTGCTTTCTTCCGAGGCCCCTTCCATACCACGGTGATGTGGTATTTGCATGCGTTGTGAGTCGACACGCGGTGTCGTAATCCTGGGTTAAGGATAGTGTGGTAGGTCTACGGGTTCGCCGATTGTCACACCGATGGGAGTTGACAGTTAGACTTTGGGCGGATGGGCTGTGTCCTCGGTGTTCACGTCCCGAGGCCTCTTCTGTGCCAAGTGAACGGTTGGGCTATGTCCTCGTGCTTTCTTCCAAGGATCCTTCCGGGTCACACAAGGCTAGTTCGGGTTGTGTTCTCGGTGCACATCTACCCGAGACCCCACTGGGCCATACTACGCATGGGCTCCGCTATTGTGATCTTAGCGTTGAGGCGTACGGAGGCCTAGATGAAGTAGTGTGGATACCCGCCTAGTAGTAGAGATGCATGCTCTACTGTCACCGCCTGGCCACGGTGGTTGATGCCTGAGAGGTTAGCTACCTGCTCGAATAGTGGGAACTATAGTCTGTGTCGACATGGAAATTGCATGTGTGTGATCATGGGTGAGTCATTACATAACATACATACCATTACATAGCATTACACAAACAAGATCCTCATCGTATAAGTTTGTATGAGCACTCTTATGCGATGAGTTACTTTTATGTAACCCTATCCTTAACTTATAAGCTTGTATGATCATCCTTATAAGTTAAGTTACTTTCCTGCTGTGGACACATATACTTGATAGTTTGTTATTGTTTATGTAGAACTGCTAGAATAAATGCTATTAATCTTATTGTACCATTACCACGTGCTTGTACCTGTTACACCATTTATTATACTTGTACTCTTGCACTTTTCTCCGCCCGGTGTCGAGGAGTTGATGGCGCGGCCCCTCCTCCACCAGTTGAAGACGATGCTGATGATGATGTTGATGATCCGGTTGCTAAGGACATACGACTCAAGGACGTGAGGCGGCACGATGACGCTAACGAACGGCTACGCTACAACCTCCGCCCGCGCCGTGCTACCGCCACGGCAACGCCTTAGTTTTATTTATTTCCTTTTCGTGCACTCTATTTTATAATTGGAATATAAAATTATCCTATGCTTATGTGATAATTTTATATTCATTGCATGTGTTGTTGTATTTTCAATTTGAACTATTTTAGTTTTGGTGTGCAATTATCCATTCGGATGGATGAGATTAAATCTCCATCATGAAGGGCTAAGGCTTATTTGTAACTCCTATTAGCCATTCGGATGGATGAGATTAAATCTCCATCATGAAGAGCTAAGGCTTATTTGTAACTCCTATTTAAAGGAGGCTATCATGAAGAGTTAAAGCAATTGGAAAAGAAACCTAAAAAGCCCCCTTGTGGAAATTTCGGCCACCATGGAGAAGTCCATAGCCGCCCCCTCCCCTTTGGTGTGAAGCCAAGCCTTGCCTCCTCCATCCCCGTTCGATGCGACTCCGGTGTGGCTTCCTTCGGTGCGACTCCTTGGAAGAAGGTTGCAAACCATTCGGTGCGACGCCGGTGGATCCGTGGAGAGAGTGATTCTCCCACAGTTATCTCGTGTGAAAGTTTTCGGTTGGGTAATCTCTTTCCCCTCCCTTGTGTGATTTCTTCTCTTTAGTTGTGGTGGATTTCGCTCATCGTTTTCTCCGGATCTTTAATGTAATCGCTGCAAGTTTTGAATCGAAATCGCCGTTGCAAGGCTTTTATTTCCGGATCGGGGTGGATCCTATTTTCTTGAGCGGATCTTGGCCTATAGCCTTGGTCTTGCTCTCAAAAAGGAGTGGCAACCTTTGTGTTTTCTTGGGGAATAATCCGACTCAAATTTCCGATCGTTGTTTTCGAGTCGACCATTCCTCCTTTGTTGTATTGTGTTGCGTTTTGTGACGAGGAAATATTGTGGGCGATATGTGCTGTGTAGGTGCGGTAGATCTACGACGTGTTGTGCGTAGGGAGAGCGTTAGCTTCGCGGATAGATCTCATCCGACATCCCTACATCAATTTGGTATCAGAGGCGGTCGTTTCAACTCCCACGTTGCAAACATCCTCTCTGCATTCCTTGTTGGTCGATCGGATCTAAATAAAAAATAAAAAAAAATATTTTCTGTGGTCTGCCAATAGCGGGCTGCAATCTTTATTTTTCAGCAAAATTTCAAAACAAAATTTTTTTAACGATCTACGTGTTATTCACTTTGGGAATATATAAAAATATCTTATTTTCAATATAGCTACAGCCCTAGGAAAATTCATCTTGCCCGGGGCCTCCCAAACCTGAATGCGCACTAGGCTAGGAACGGAGTACGCAACCCCGTCTACGTCTAGGATGGCAGCGAACGAGCATGGTGATCCCAACACCGCGGATATAGAGGGTCTTCGTGCCGAAATGGCTGAGCTTAGGAACGGCTTAGCACAGATCCTACAAAACCAAGCTAGGCCACCCCCGCCACCCGTTAATGTTGACCGGCCCAACCGGCACCAACATAACTCTGATTCGGATTCTAATGGGGACTCCCCACGGGTGCCCCCTAGGGGACACCGCCCCGAGCGAGACTTTGACATTACTAGGGCCATTAAGATAAATGCCCCCACGTATGATGGCATGGGAGACCCCAAAATCTTCCTTAACTGGACTGTGGATATGGAGTGTTACTTCGAGTGGCACAACCTGACGGATCCCCAAAAGGTCCAAGTTGCCCGGATGAAGTTAACAGGTCGTGCAAAGACGTTCTGGCTGAATGAGGAGCGAAGATTAGGAACCGGACACGGAGCCCCCCTTATAGGTTGGCCAGTAATGAAGAACCTGTTGACCGATCAGTACGTTCATGCGTACCATCGGACATAGATGTTCGATGAGCTTGCCACTCTGCGGCAGGGCTCAAGCTCGGTAGCTGAATATATGGGTGAACTTAAGGATCGAATGGTGCGATGTGACCTTAGGGAGATTCCCGAAGTCACTTTATCTAGATTTCGAAAGGGCCTTAACCCCGATATCCAAAGGAAGCTCTTGCGATATGGGCATACGGACTTGAACACGACTTTCAATGCCGCCTTGGACATTAAAAAACACCTAGCCTCTAAGGCTCACTCCCGTTACGCTCATGCGAAGCACAAGTCCACCACTGGGGCATCTTCTTCCACATATCCTGATAAGGGAAAGTTTAAATCTACCGAGTCGAAGTCAATAGTGATCACCGCTAGGAACTCCAAGAACCCTTCGAGTGAGCGTGTCCCTATCGGGAAGGTGAGTAAGGCTAACACCACTTGTTACTCTTGCGGCATTCAAGGCCACTATGCCTACGAATGCCCAACAAAGACAAAAACACTAGCCTTATTAGAGCCAACCACCGACCCTGACGATTACGTATACGAGGCCGCAGAGGAGAGTGACCCCGAAGGAGTCCCTAGTGACTTAGAGGACGATCACCCCCTTATGGTGATGCGTTGTATTTTGACCACTCCTCGTCCATTAGATGATTGGAAGAGGACGAGCATATTTTCTCTGATTTTTAAGAGTGGCGAGAAGCTTTGCAAGCTGATTATTGATAGTGGTAGCTGCGTGAACGTCATATCTGAGAACGCCGTAGCACGTATGTCCTTGGTCACGGAACCACACCCGACCCCATACCAGGTCGCTTGGATCAACAAGCTCTCTGTACCCGTTACCAAGCGATGCCTGGTCCCACTCTCATTCAAATCCTACATTGATGAGGTGTGGTGTGATGTCCTTCCGATGGACGCTTGCCATGTGTTGTTAGGCCGCCCTTGGCTATACGACCGTGATGTTACACATTTTGGTAGAGCCAACACTTATGAGTTCAAATTCAATGGCAAAACCATCACTTTGAAACCGACCATCCCAAAGGAGCCCGTAGTCTTGGCTAAGGACACCACTATCCCGGTAGAACGGAAAACGTTGAATCTCGTTGGTAGGAAAGAGTTTGAGAGAGATCCGTTCTTTGATGGAATTATGTATGAGCTAGTCCTCTTAAGTGCGAAGCCCGATTCTAGCATTTTGGATGAGCTACCTAGTGAGTTTCGGGTACTGTTGGAGGAGTATAGGGACGTGTACCCGGATGAGTTGCCGCCCACGTTACCCCCGCTTAGGAATATCCAGCATGCGATAGATCTCATCCCGGGGTCTTCCTTGCCAAACCAGCCCCATTATCGACTCCACCCCGCGGCTCACCTAGAGTTGCAGTCTCAGATCGAGGGCTTGCTAGCGAAAGGTTTTATTAGGACTAGTATGAGTCCATGTGCTGTACCAGCCCTACTTGCCCCAAGAAGGATGGTACATGGAGGATGTGCGTTGATAGCCGGGCTATCAACAAAATCACCATCAAGTATAGGTTCCCATTCCCCGCCTAGATGATTTGTTGGATGTCTTGTCTGGAGCCACCGTATTCTCCAAATTAGACCTTCGGAGTGGCTATCACCAGATTAGGATACGAGAGGGCGATGAGTGGAAGACAGCGTTTAAGTCGAAGGAAGGTCTGTACGAATGGCTTGTGATGCCCTTTGGGTTGTCCAATGCCCCTAGTACCTTCTCCCGGATGATGACACACGTCTTTCAGCCATTTATGGGAAAGTTCGTTGTCGTCTACTTTGACGATATTCTGATTTATAGCACCTCTACTACCGAGCACATCTCCCACATGAGAGTGATCCTTTCCACCCTGCGGAAGGAGACGTTATTTCTTAACCTTAAGAAATGCACTTTCTATGTCTCGGAGGTAGAGTTCCTAGGCTATATAGTCGGCTCTGAGGGTATTCGAGTTGATCCGGGCAAGGTTCAGGTCATTAAGGACTGGCCCGTGCCAACCACCCTACGTGAGGTGCGTAGTTTCCATGGGTTAGCCACGTTTTATCGTCGTTTCATACGAGACTTCAGTAGTATTATGGCGCCTATCACGGACTGTATGAAGAAGGGAGAGTTTACGTGGACGAAGTCCGCCACCCATGCTTTTGAACGAATCAAAGAGCTTATGACGGAGGCACCTGTCTTACGTCTACCTGACTTTGCTAAAGTCTTTGAGCTCACATGCGATGCGTCTGGGGTCGGGATTGGAGGTGTCTTGAGCCAGGAGGGCCATCCCGTTAGTTATTTTAGCGAGAAGTTGTCCGGCCCTAAACTGAACTATTCCAATTACGATAGGGAATTTTATGCTGTAGTCCGATGTCTACACCATTGGAGGCACTATCTCCTCTCCAAGGAGTTTGTGATCCTCTCCGATCATGAGGCTCTACATTTCATCAACGGCCAGCATAAGATCAGCCCACGACACGCTAAGTGGGTATCTTTCTTACAAGGATACATGTTTAATCTCAAGCACCTTAAGGGAGCCGATAACCGAGTCGCGGACGCCCTTAGTCGTCTTACGCTTTTACTCACCTCTATGGAAGTACATGTTATAGGCTTTGAGCGGATTAAGGATGAGTACGCCACGTGTCCTGACTTCCAGGACTTCTATTTATCTGCCCAGGATAGCTCCCCCACGACGATATCTGCATACGTCATCAAGGATGGTTACCTGTTTAGGAACGAAAGCTATGTATTCCGCAGTCATCGTTACGACTACATATTATATGGAGTTGCATAGCGGAGGGTTGAGTGGCCACTTCAGTAGAGATAAGACCACTACGTTAGTCGAGGACAAATTCTATTGCCAAAAACTTAAGGTTATGGTGGGACAGGTAGTGAGTAGCTGCCGCACATGCCAGGTATCTAAGGGTAGTAAAACCAACGTAGGATTATATACACCCTTGCCTATTCCTTCCATGCCTTGGGTCGACGTTAGTATGGATTTTGTATTAGGCCTCCCCGTTACCCTACGCCGTAACGACTCAATTTTTGTAGTTGTGGATAGGTTTTCAAAGATGGCTTATTTCATCCCGTGCAGTATGACAAATGATGCGTCTCACGTCGCTAAGCTTTATTTTAAAGAAGTCGTTAGTCACCGTGGAGTGCCCAAGACCATAGTGTCGGATAGGGACGTAAAATTCACTAGTTATTTTTGGAAGACTCTTTGGATATTAATGGGAACGAAATTATTGTTTTCCTCTGCCTATCATCCCCAAACTGATAAGCAGACGGAAGTGGTTAATCGGAGCTTAGGAAATTTGTTACGATGCCTCGTGAGTGATCACAAGAGCACTTGGGATCTTCTCCTTCCCCATGCCCAATTAGCCTACAATAATTCCAAGAATCGGTCTACGGGTCTGTCCCCAAATGAGATTGTCCACGGGTATAAGGCTCCTGTGCCGCTTGACTTGGTGCCATTGCCCCCAACGTACAAGGCAAGTCAATTTGCACAATCCTTCGCCCAGCACATCCATGATTTACACGCACGTATACGGGACACCTTGACTACGCAATACGACTCTTATCAAGCGCACGCTAATTTACATAGGAGAGTATCAGACTTCAAAATTGGCGATCTAGTTTTAGTCCGTTTGGTTCCCGAACGCTTGCCAACTGGAACCGTTAAAAGTTAGCACCAAAGCGCGCCGGCCCTTTTCGGATTATTAAAAAGCTAGGTGACAACGCTTTCGTTTTGGACTTGCCTGCTGATTGGGGTATCTCCCCCATTTTTAATGTTTCGGATTTAACGATGTTTGTGTCACCACCACAAGAGTTGATTTCTTTGTCGTCTTCTTCTCCCGCTAAAAATTCTCATGGGTTGGGGAGTGGTAGTACGGATGATCTCTCTCTTTCGGTCCCCACAGGTATATCATCGGATGGTAAGTTACCTTCTTTCCTGCCTACTGCTAATATGTTCCCCAAGTTTCCACGGACGTTCTCCACTCCAGAGATGATACTTGATGCTGAGCCTGTTACCACTGCTGATGGCGACAACCACCGCTTTCTCATCCGTTGGCGTGATCGGCCCCCTTCGGATGACTCTTGGGTACTCGAGACGGAGCTGCAGAGTTTGGATGCCGCTCTCCTTCACCGCTATCGCTTGGACCACGCAACGGAGATGCGTGCATTTGAGCGGGGGAGGATTGATGGCGCGGCTCCTCCTCCACCAGTTGAAGACGATGCTGATGATGCTGTTGATGATCCGGTTGCTAAGGCCATACGACTCAAGGACGTGAGGCGACACGATGACGCTAACGGACGGCTACGCTACAACCTCCGCCCGCGCCGTGCTACCGCCACGGCAACGCCTTAGTTTTATTTATTTCCTTTTCATGCACTCTATTTTATAATTGGAATATAAAATTATCCTATGCTTATGTGATAATTTTATATTCATTGCATGTGTTGTTGTATTTTCAATTTGAACTATTTTAGTTTTGGTGTGCAATTAGCCATTCAGATGGATGAGATTAAATCTCCATCATGAAGGGCTAAGGCTTATTTGTAACTCCTATTAGCCATTCAGATGGATGAGATTAAATCTCCATCATGAAGGGCTAAGGCTTATTTGTAACTCCTATTTAAAGGAGGCTATCATGAAGAGTTAAAGCAATTGGAAAAGAAACCTACCCCCCCCCCCCCCCCTTGTGGAAATTTCGGCCACCATGGAGAAGTCCATAGCCGCCCCCTCCCCTTTGGTGTGAAGCCAAGCCTTGCCTCCTCCATCCCCGTTCGGTGCGACTCCGGCGTGGCTTCCTTCGGTGCGACTCCTTGGAAGAAGGTTGCAAACCATTCGGTGTGACACTGGTGGATCCGTGGAGAGAGTGATTCTCCCACAGTTATCTCGTGTGAAAGTTTTCCGGTTGGGTAATCTCTTTCCCCTCCCTTGTGTGATTTCTTCTCTTTAGTTGTGGTGGATTTCGCTCATCGTTTTCTCCGGATCTTTAATTTAAAAGCTGCAAGTTTTGAATCGAAATCTCCGTTGCAAGGCTTTTATTTCCGGATCGGGTGGATCCTATTTGCTTGAGCGGATCTTGGCCTATAGCCTTGGTCTTGCTCTCAAAAAGGAGTGGCAACCTTTGTGTTTTCTTGGGGAATAATCTGACACAAATTTCCGATCGTTGTTTTCGAGTCGACCATTCCTCCTTTGTTGTTTGTGCTGCGTTTTGTGACGAGGAAATATTATGGGCGATAGGTGCTGTGTAGGTGCGGTAGATCTACGACGTATTGTGCGTAGGGAGAGTGTTAGCTTCGCGGATAGATCTCATCCGACATCCCTACATCAGGAGTCGCCGGGGGAGCGGATGTGAAGGCAATTAGTCTTTTCGACTAATGGTTGCCACGTATTCCTTTTTAGGAGGTCACCCCGCAGGTAGAGCAGCCGCAGACTTTGCAGTAGGATAGCCAATCCAGGACGACAGGGCCTGAAGTGACATTACCATCCCTACCTTCGGTTATGGATGTGAGTGTTGTGAGATTCTGATGTAGCCCGTTTGGGCAACTTATAGATGTACTCTGATATTGTTGAAGCATGTTTTAGCTTCTCTTATTTGATGTATTTGGACATATATGCTTGGTGTGGATTTGACTTCTCTCTCTCTCTCTCTTTATATTATGGTTGGGTTGGCATGTATAAATTGATATTGGTTGTAGCCGGCGGAATAGGCGTCTTGGGGTACAGGTTAGCCCGAGTGCTAATGCTACCGCAAGGCGGCTGTTCCGGGCATTAGACCCCCCCCCCCCCTTCGTGCCATATTTTGGGATCCGGGAGGGGGGGGGGGGTCTTACACTGACTGCGCAGGGACAACTCCTAAGTACAAGAATAGCATTTCTCCTGATCGGGGGCTTTGCAGCAAGGGTGTTGAAGCCGGTTGTTTCTTTAACTGTTCAAAAGCTTGCGAGCACTCTCCTGTCCATTCAAACTTGGCCGCTACTCGAAGAGTTTTGTAGAATGAAGCACTCTTATCACCAACTCGAGAGATGAATCTCCCGAGTCCTGCCAATCTCCCACCTAACTACTGAACCTCTTTAGGTGAACAGGGAGGGGCCATATCAAGTATAGCTTTAACTTTATCAGGATTGGGGGCAAGCCCTTCTGGAGTAAGGAGATGACCAAGGAATTTCGCCTTACTCTCCCCAAATGTACATGTTGAAGGATTGAGTTTCATCTTATATCTCCGTGGAGTAGAGAACTTTCTGGTAAATATTGCAGGTGTAGTGAAAAGGATTTGCTTTTGATCAAGAGATCATCAACATACACATCAATGTTTCTTCCTTTTTACCATTTAAACACATGATCCATCATACGTTGATAGGTTGCACCAGCATTCTTAAGCTAGAAGAGCATCACAAGATAACAACAATATCCATCATTGGTTATAAAGTACGTATGGGGAACGTCAGGCATATGCATTCTTATTTGATGATACCCAGAGAATGCATCTAAAAACTCATAAAAGAACACCCTACTGCAGAATCAACTAATGAATCTATTCAAGGCAAGGGGTAAAAATCATTGGGGCATGCTTTATTTAAACGAGTGAAATCTACACACATTCGATATTTCCCTCTTGACTTTTTAACCATTACAATGTTTGATATCCAGGAGGGATATTGGATTTCATGTATAAACTTTGCTTTGAGTTGCTTCGAGACCTCCTCTCTGATTGGATCAGCAAGTTTTGCTGCCACATCTTTCTTCTTCTGCACTGGCTTGAAACTGGGATTAATATTGAGATGGTGGCAGGCAACATCTGGATCAATGCCTGGCATATCCTCCGCTGACCAAGCGAAGACATCCAGGTTCTCTAGCAGGCATGAGATCAACTTGGTATTTTGATCTTCTGGTAAATCTGAATAGATGGAGAGTTTCCTCTCCTCCCCCTCAGTAATGGGGACTCGTTATATCACTTGGGTAGGTTCCAGGTGAGCTCCTTCTCTATCAACAACAGCTTCTGATATAGAAGAATTTTTTGATGCTACTGCTGGTAACACTGGAGGTGCAATTTCAGTCATGTTGACTGTCCGAAGATAGCACTCTCGAGCTTGCCTTGGGTCACTTCTTACCCTGCACTGTCCTCCATCAGAAAAAACTTAATTGCAAGGTGGTAAGTTGAGACCACCGCTTGATATCTATTGAGCAAAGGCCTTCCGAAGAACGCATGATAACTGCTAGGAGCATCGACCACTATAAACTTGATCAGTTTGGTTGCTCCTCCCAGCTTCACTGACAGAGTGACGCTTCCCTCAGCTTCATTCCCCTCTGTATAAAAACCGTAGAGCGGCCCTTCGGTGGAAAGAAAAGGCTTCCCAGTCTTCAGGGCCTCAAAAGTTTATTTGAACAGAAGATTTACTGAACTGCCAGTATCAATAAGGATTCTGTCCACTGTTTAATCTTCAATTGCTGCCTTGATCACAACAGTGTCATCAAACGGATTGGCAGTTTGAGGAAGATCGGCCTGACCAAAAATAACATCTCCTCTTGATGGTGCAGAGGAAGAGGGAGAGGCGACCTCTGCTCGAGAGACCCTTGTGATTGAAGATTTTCGAGTCGACTCGGTCCCTGCACCACCAAGATTGTAGAAGAGTCACCCTAGGGCTCCCTCATCATCAGCATCAAATCATTCAGTCTGAACATTGATAGGCCCCAGACGGCCTACATCTTCAATCTCTTCACACTCCCAACGGGCTTCTGCCACCTCCTTGCCCTTGGAGGTGGACAGCTTTGAAGAATCAACCTTCTTGCTCAGGTCCTTGATCTTTCCCTCGACAAGCAGTCTTTTAACCAGTTGTCGAAGGGCTTTGCAGTCTTCAGTGGAATGACCCTTGTCTCTATGGAATTTGCAGTACCGAGCATTGTTCATTGGTCTCCACTCTCTTGGAGGCCCTTGCTTCTTTTCATCTGATTTCCTCTGCAGGAACTGGATGACCTCATCAATGTCAAGTCTAAGATCAGCAAACTCCTCCATGGAGTTGCTGTCAAGCTACCTCTGAGCAGGCAGAGCTTCTTGGAGAATAGGGAGCGCTTGTTGCGGTAAGGTCGGAGTGGTAGCCAACGACAGTCTCTGCTCATGAAACTGTTGATGGTCGATGAATGATTTTTTATGACGGAAGTTTCGACCACTCTGAGGAGGAGGATGGAAATCTGGACGAGAAGGCTTATGGTGATGATGGCTGAAAGCAGAAGAGTTGGAGGCATCCCTTCTTTAAGCCTTAGCTGTCAGGGATGAAATATAGGTCGGGTTGGCGTTCTCGCCCTCGATGAAGCGGTTGACCATGGCAATCAACTCTTGATATATTGCTGGTGCTTTTGTTGTTGCTTTGAACTTCAAGGGACCTTCCCGGAGGCCATGAATCAAGGCAACTTAATAATCATCGGGGTTCACATTCCTCGCCCCCTGGATCTCTTTCTGAAAGAGATCAACGAATCGAGGAACCGATTCGTTATCCCTTTGCTTGATTTCAAAGAGAGCGGCTATGTAATGGCCTCACCAGCTCACGCTCGCATGGACGGTCGCCGGCACCCCCAGCACCACGCTCGAAAGGGTTTAGCCTAACAAGGTCTACAGACCATGTACCCCAACCCCTCTCCATCCATAGGCGGGTTGTTGAGGCCGGGGATCAAACCTGAGACCTCCTTGATAAGGAGTTTTCAAACCACTCCTCATCACCAACTCAGTTGCAGCTCAATTGGTGATGAGGGGTGGTTTGAAAATTCCTTATCAAGGAGGTCTCGGGTTCGATCCCGGCCTCAACAACCCGCCTATGGATGGAGAGGGGTTGGGGTGCATGGTCTGCAGACCTGGTTAGGCTGAAATCTTTCGAGCGTGATACTGGGGTTGCCGGCGGCCGTCCTTCCGAGCGTGGGCTGGGGAGGCCATTACAAAAAGTGCACTTTTTGTAACGGCCTCCCCAGCACCACGCTTGTCATTCGTCCTTACGAGCGTGGTGCTGGGGAGGTCGTTACAGGCTGGTCCATCTTTTCTCTTCTTAGAGGTAGCAAACCTCAGCTAGAGCTCACTGCAGAGTTAAGCAAAAGAAGGGATTATGCCTGGAGGTAGCTCATAGAACCATTCCCTCGTCTGTCCTTTGAGAGTGGTGACTAAAAGCTTGCATTTTATTGCTCGGAGAGAAATCTCAGTGCAACAACCCCTTCAAATGCCTGGAGATGGGCGACAGGATCAGTCTCCCCTGAGTAGAAGGGAAGACAAGGCTCTCTGAAGTTGATGGGTGCTGACTCTCATTGGATTCAATCGACGAAGGGAGAGGGAGTTTCAAACTCCAGTGGATAAGAAGGGCGGACTGGAGTAGGTGGGTCTAAGTGCTCTGCGGACTGGCAATCTTTGAAGTTGAGCTGGCGGGAAGGAGTGCCCTGGCTGCCTCCCTGAAGAAATCCATGAAGGAGGTGAATTGCTCCTCTTGAGGCCGCAGAGGAGCTGCGGACTGAGCTGGATGGTGAGGGTGAGGAGTGACTGCTGGAGATTGTCAAATAGGAGTTCGGCGAGCTGATGTCTGGCAGACTGGCATATCCGTAGGATTTGCTGCGTCCTGGGGCGCAAACCGCTGAGTCAGTGCAAGCAAAGCCTGACTGATTGTATCAAGGCACTGATCCGTCTCCCTGCGAGATCGCTCAGCCTCCCAGCAAGACTGTTCGATGGCTTCCCACAGAGAGTCCTCCAATGAACTGGAGCGGTCTGAATGGCGGGCTCGGTGGTCTGACATCCTGTCCGCTAGATTCAAAATACTACTTGATCTGAATGTCGCGTGTTAACTGTTGATGCACGAAAGTGGAAAGAGAGTCGAGCACCCCCAGCTAACGGTTTGAGCATCGGGGAATGGAAAGGAAAAGGCAACTGCAAGTAGCAACCTATTAAGCAGAAGAGAGATAAAGAACAACAAGGCTGTGAGCTACGACAACAACAGACTTCGCTCATCGCGCCCTGAATTCCTCTCTTGCGATGTGCTTTCCTTTGATTGCAAGTGCGCGGCCTTCAGCTGGGGCTGAAACATCTGATGGAGCAGCGCAATCTGGAAGTCGTGATAGATGGAAGATGTGACGATGCATGGAATTGATAGTTCGATGCAAGTGCGCGGCCTCCCAATCAACCCGACTCAAGGGAACAACGGGCTCCGATGCCGGCCTCGGAATCTCGTCGGCTGCGGACTGGCTGCATTCAGATGTGGCTAAAACCTTCGATGGAGCAGCGCGATCTAGAAGTCGTGACCTATCCACCGGAAGCTCGACAGCCCGCTTTCCCTTGTCTTCCCGTGCCAGTGCCAAATACTTTCCTTTGTAGAAGCAGACGTCATCTGCATGCCGCTTCTTCTCCCTATCAGACTTCTCCAGTGCCCTTGAGATGCTAGCGACCTGGTCCCTTAGAGCCTTCTCGCACTCTTCCCCCATCTTCAATTCCACTCGAATTTCTTTTATTTCATCGTGAAATTTCTTTTCTAATATGGCGATTTTGTCTAAAACTTCGCCATACAGATGGAAGATGTGATGATGCATGGAATTGATAGTTCGATGCAAGTGCGTGGCCTCCTGATCCACACAGCTCAAGGGAACAACGAGCTACGATGTCGGACTCAGAATCTCGTCCGCTGCGGGCTGGCTGCCTTCAGCTGGGGCCGAAACCTCAGATGGAGCAGCATGATCTGGCAGTCGCGACCTCTCCTCCGGCAGCTCGGCAGCCCGCTTGCCCTTATCTTCTCGCACCAGTGCCAAATGCTTTCCTTTATTGAAGCGGACATCATTTGCAAGCCGCTTCTTCTCCCTATCAGACTTCTCCAGCGCCCTTGAGATGCTGGCGACCTGGTCCCTTAGAGCCTTCTCGTGCTCTGCCCCATCTTCAACTTCGCTCGAATTTATTTTATTTCATCTTGAAATTTCTTTTCTAACATGGCGATTTTTTCTAGGCCAGAGTGCCCACCTTTTGCGGACTCATCAAGTGAGATCACATCGGCAGAAGCATCTGGCGTGGGCACGATCTTGCTAGTCTCAACAGAACTTGGTGGCGATCTCCTTCCTGCAGCAAAGAAAACCAAGATCATATTCAAATCCAGGCCACAACGGACTCAAAATGCAGAGATAAAAGTTCGCTTTTAGCAAAGGCCACGACGAGTAGGCGACTATCAAACACAGGCTGCATTATTCGCTCCGGATTAAAGGCACTTAGTCATTTACTCCATTCGCGGTGGACACTGTCTCTCTTCTCAGCCTCCGAGCTCATCGACATGACTATGTCTTCAGTCTCAGTAATGATCTTGATTGGCCTTGACTTCCGCTGCGGCAACCTGTAAATCCACTGATGCTTAAAGTATTTGAGCAGTGGTTGGATTTTACCTGTCAGCAGGAACTCTACATCCGCTCGCAGGTCCTTCGCTTGCTTGTTTGCAGCGATCTGCTTTGAGGCCGCCTCAATTGACTTCATGTGAGCAGCGATCTTCTCCTGCTGCTCGGTCATCTTCCTCTTCAGCTCTTGCTCTTCTTCTTCTACGACAGATGTAGGGGGGTTGTCGGCAATATTTTCCCCTAAGATTTCGACATCAGGCTCCACCACCTCTGGTAAGGATTGATTTATAAGGTCAAGCTACTCGATATCTATAGAATTCAGTATCTCGTCAGTTGATAGACTGACTGTTGAGAGGTAATTGTTTCCTGGGATGTCGGCCTCTGGGGTAACAGGTCTGCCTTCAGAGACTTCCTTCTCCCACGGCCTATGTTGCAAGCTCGTAGCCCTAGTCCGCAAGGAGATGTTCTTCTCCTTCCTTACCCACAGTTTCTTCTCAACCCGCTCCGCGACGGTGGATTCTTCACTCTTCCTCTTCTTCTTCTTAGAAGGGGCTTCTTTCTCAGTGGAGTCCGCAACAACCTGCCCTAAGTCCGGTAGGCTCTCGCAGACTGTCTCTGTCTTCACAACAACCAATGATTATGAAGGCACCTCTTCCTCAACTTGCCCTCTAGCAGGACTCCTATCTTGATCCAAATCAATGATAGGCTGCTGACCCAATGAAGGGACTTCGGCCACATTCGCAGATTTATGTTTGTCAGTAATTTTTGGAAGATTAAGAGTCTTGTCCGCACTCTTTGATGGGTCTACTGAATGAGATGCAGCAACACCTCTGGTTCTCTCGCGCGCAGGCACATCAGCCTGGGAGACTGCTTCTCCAGTAGGCTTCTTACTCTGACAGCTCTCTCCGGCGGAGCGGACAGGATCTCCCCTCCACACCACCTTTTTAGTTTTCATTGGTGTCTTGGATTTCTCTTCCTTTGCTGTGAGGTTGCTGAAGAACGCGCCAAGCCTTGCCATGACGGACTGCAAAGTCAAGACTGCAAAAGGTGAGAAGCGACCCGTGGCGTTGGAAACTTTTGACAAATGCAGGCCTTCCAGCGATATTTATAGTGCTGACAGAATTAATGAGGTTTACAGACTCATTGGTTAAGCAAACATTTTCAAACTTTTGAGAAACTTAAAAATGTTCGGGGATTATGTTAACCCCAAAGTCTGCAACACGTCCAAGGTCCCAGGCACATCAACGACGGACTCTGTTTGGCAGTCCGCCAAGCTCGGTAAAGCATCGACATTCAGCAAGTCCCAGGGTTGATCCCCTTCATCGGCTGACTTGGTGCTCAGTCCGCCCAGCTCGACATGCCCTAGGAAGATCAGCTCAGGATTGATCCTCTCTTCAGGCGGACTCAAAGGTCTGTCTGCCCAGGTCATGGACCTCCGGCAGGATCGCACCTTGTAGTAGTTTTAATGACCTGGCCCTTTATACCATGCATCATCGGCCTACCAGCAGTCCGAGTTTAGAGCTTAGAGGCCCACCGCACCCTTGCCTGGGCCGGCAGCTTGTCTCGCCCCAGGACACCACTGGTAGTAAGCCTAAGCATCAAGGCCTGTAGGCCCAATGCACCTCAACCAAATCTCCGTGCATGTTTATCAGCAACGGTAGGTTGTTGCCACGAGGTCTCGAACCCTCAACCTTGATAAAAGAGTCTTAATACCACTCATCATCACCAACTAAGCTGCAGCTTAGTTGGTGATGAGGAGTGGTATTAAGACTCTCTTATCAAGGTTGCTGGTTCAAGACCCCATGGCAACAACCTACCGTTGCTGATAAACAGGCACGGAGATTTGGTTGGGGTGCAATGGGCCTGCAAGTCTTGATGTTTAGGCTTACTGCCAGTGGTGTCGTGGGGCGAGACAAGCCGCCAGCCCATGCAATGGTGCGATGGGCTTCTGAGCTCTAAACTCGGACTGCATGTAGGCCGACAACGCTTGATCTAAAGGGCCGGGTCATTACAAAAAAGTGCACTTTTTTGTAACGACCTGGCTCTTTAGACCAAGCGTCGCCGGCCTACCAGCAGCCCGGGGTTAGAGCTCAGAGACCCACCACACCCTTCATGGGTCGGGGGATTGTCTCTCCCTACGGCAGCACTGGCAGTAAGCCTAAACATCAAAGCCTGTAGGCCCATTGCACCCCAACCAAATCTCTGCGCCTGTTTATCAGCAGCGGTAGGTTATTGCCACGGGGTCTCGAACCCGCAACCTTGATAAGAGAGTCTTAATACCACTCCTCATCATCAACTGAGTTGTAGCTTCCAGACCCTGTGGCAACAACCTACCATTGCTGATAAACAGGCGCGGAGATTTGGTTGGGGTACAATGGGCCTGCAGGCCTTGATGTTTAGGCTTACTACCAGTGGTCTCGTGGGGCGAGACAAGCCGCCGGCCCAGGAAAGAGTGCGGTGGGCCTCTGAGCTCTAAACCCGGACTGCTGGTAGGCCAGCGACGCTTGGTCTAAAGGGCCGGGTCGTTACAAAAAAGTGCACTTTTTTTGTAATGACCCGGCCCTTTATACCAAGCGTCGCCGGCCTACGAGCAGTCCGGGTTTAGAGCTCAGTTGGTGATGAGGAGTGGTATTAAGACACTTTTATCAAGGTTGCGTGTTCGAGACCCTGTGGAAACAACCTACCGCTGCTGGTAAACAAGCGCGAAGATTTGGTTGGAGTGCAATGGGCCTGCAGGCCTTGATGTTTAGGATTACTACCAGTGGTGTAGTCTAGTGAGACAAGCCGCCGATTCAGGCAATGGTGCGGTGGGCCTCTGATTACGGGTTCGAGACCCCGTGGCAATAACCTAACACTGCTGATAAACAGGCGTATAGATTTGGTTGCGGTGCAATGGTCCTGTAGGCCTTGATGTTTAGGCTTACCAACAGTTGTGTCGTGTGGCGAGACAAGCCGCCGGCCCAGGCAAGGGTACGGTGGCCCTCTGAGCTCTAAACCCAAACTGCTGGTTGGCCGGCGATGCTTGGTCTAAAGGGTCGGGTCGTTACAGTAGTAGATGGAAGCATCATCCCGCGAGCCCAATCCGCCCCCTTGCGCGGACTAATGTGTTTTTTTCTTTTTGCTTCTCGTCACCGCTGCCCGGTTCTCCTGTACCTCGGGCAACCGGTTATTTTAGCCCCACCCATTTGGGCAGGCCCCCTAATCTATAAATAGGGGGAAGCGTGTACCCAAAGCAGGCTGACTCGTGCCCTGAAGCCTACTTGTTAAAGTCTACGGACTCGAATCTCAGGCTTTGCGGTCTCCAGCTTGCTCTGCACTTGCTCTTTTCCTTTACTCAACTCTGTAATCAAGCCCATTTGCAATCAAATGAAAGCCCATCGCAAGAGATGCATTCAGGCCCTGCTGTTCTTTTTCACTCGTCTACTTAGTAGGTTGCTACTTGTAGTTGCCTTTTCCCTTCCACTCCCCGGTGCTCGAACCGTTAGCTGGTGGTGCTCGACTCCCTTTCTGATTTCATGCATCAACAACAAGGATGAGTGCCAAATTAAGCAGTCAAGTGACCAAGAGGTCATCTTGATAGGCACTAGGAGTGGAAATGTCTATTGCATAAAGTTTCTGTGTTTGGATATAGACTCTCCTATATGTCTATTTACAAATGAGAAAGTCTCATACTGTGTCAAATGGCACAAGAGGCTAGCTCATTTGAACTATAAGACCATTGGTAAGCTCTTTACTGAAGAGCTAGTTAGGAATGGCACAAAGATGAAATGCACTAAGGCATTTGCTTAGCATGCCAAAAGGGCAAGAAGACCAAGGTTTCCTTCAAGAGCTTTGAGACCAAAGATTATGTGAGGTGATTTTTTCCCACTATAAATAGCCTTGCGATTAGACGTAACCCTATTCATCGTCTTATTCCCGAAATAGTCAGCATCTTTGCGAAAGAGCGAGAACGGCGGACACTTCTATGCTTTCGGTCGCCGATTGCAGGAGCTTTGGTGCTCGAAATCATCGCTGAAGAGTAGATCTGGATAGCTCTCACCAAGATCTACATTTCTACGGTGAGTTTTTCCCGTTTTGTGAAATTGTTGGTATTAGGAATTTCGTTTTGACCCTCCTTCATCCTGAATAGTTTCAGAATTTGTGTTTAGGTGTTCTTACGGCCAGATCCGTGAGGAGGAGTGCTGGTGTTGCCATAGTTCTGCATTGTTTGAGGCAAGTGTTGGTTTTCCCCTTGCTTGTTCTTTGTTTACTTTTGTCTTGATTCTTTTACTGTATAGAAATTAGGATTAGGGTTGAGTATGGCCATTATCGATTTGTTATTTAGTGTGAAACTCTCGGGAGAGGGCCGTTCGCCATAATTGGATTTTCTACATTATTAGATTTGTTGTATTTTACTATTCGGCTAAGTTGGATCCGCCGGTTTGCGGGTTGTTAGCATAAGCTTATCCCACAGTCTGCAGAGTGTTTTCCTATTAGGTTACAGTTAGGATTCGTCGAATATGTCAACCTAATTAGTCTAATTTCGTCGAGTGTATAACTGTTAGTCTAGGTTAATCCGTCGAAAGGTGGACTGTTACTAAGTATATGTTATTTTGTTAAATTCATCCAATATGGCTCTTAGTACGATTAATCCGTCGAATTAGTGGCCATAAATCTAAATTTCATCGGTTATGAGTGATTAGAGTCGTAAACTATAGGCTGAGAAATGTCCAAATAATTTCGTTGAGTATCAGTATGAGCATAGTCAAATTATTTTAGTATCCGTTGAAATTTCGGCGGGTAATGCTTGGCGTTAAGTATTGCTGAATTCATCGAGTGTTAGGCGTTGAGTCGACAAATATCAGTTTGTCATTGATTTAAGTCCAATTCGTCGAGTATTAGGTGTTGAGATCGTCGAGTATAAGACTTGGCATTGAGTGGATTAGACCTGGCGCTGATAGCGTTGAGTAATTTTGGAGTCCAAGTAAAATTCCTCGAGTAATCTCAACGATTTCTTCGAGTAATGTTGGGTTGGCGTCGAGTTTATCGAGTATAAGGCTTGGCATTGAGTGGATTAGACTTGGCGCTGAGATCGTTGAATGAGATTTTACTCTAATACAAATTCGTCGAGTAATCTCGACGAATTCGTCGAGTAATGCTTGTTTCGTGTTGAGTGCATCGAGTGATGTTTTGGTGCTAAGGCAAAAGCATTGAGTGAACTCAACGCGGCGTTGAGTGAAGGCAGAATCATTGAGTTTAGTTGTTAGGTTTCGAGTGCATTGAATGCACTCAACACGGCGTCGAGTTGACTCGCCGCTTTTCCCTGGACTTAGCATTTTTTAGCTGATTCATGGCATATTAAGATAATTAATGTTGCCAAGTGAATACGTCGTGTATCTTCAATATTAGTCAAGTATACTCTACGAATTAGTGTGAACTTAGAAATTTCTCGCCGAATTAAGTTAAATTCGTCAAGTATGACTTAGAATGATTGTTACTTGGGAACTTCTTCCTTTAAGTCAAAGGAGTGTTTTTGTGGTTTAGTTGATGTTATAAGTATTTATGGATGTTTAGTTATGGCCTTTGGGTTGGCAATGGATAAAATACTACATCCTAGTGCCAAATTATGAATCAATACACTGCTAAAGTAATTTTTGGACTATGGGGTTAAGTTGGACAAAGTGTTCATCACCACAGTACCTTGTTTATATGTTTAGACTGATGGGTTGAGTTGGATATTGAGGCCACCACCCTAGTATCTTGTTGAGACATTTGGACACCTGGTTGTGTTGGACAATATTGTCACCACCACAGTACCTTCTTGAAATATTTTGGGTCTGTAAGTTTGTGTTTGACAAGGTGGCCACCGACTCTTGACCATTTCTTACCAGTGTTAATGATTCACATGAGTAGAATTTATTAAGTCTCTTTCCTCATATTGTACATGTATAAGTCTTTCTGTTTACTTTTGCAGATATTCTCGAAACATGGCTTTGTTTTGCACTTGGTGCAACTTTCTTAGTTTTGAACTCAATAAGTAACCTTTTTCCTTAGTCATATGATTAACTTGCTGAGTATTGTCAATTTCCTCATGGTGGTTTGGTAACCCTTTAATTCTTTTTGGTTTATTGCAAACCTCTTTACTCATGTTTCACCACTTGTATTTCTATTCTTGTTGTGGTGTTCTTTCTTTGAATGCGTCGGGTTTGGAGAAGTAGCCAGTTGAGCGGTTAGTGTTGGTTTTTGACTGGTAGCTGCAGTTGTCTCTTTTCCTCACCGTTTGTGAGTTAGCGTGTTGTTTTACTCTTATTCAGACATACATATATTTTAGTGGGTTGGTGTCAGGATTGTTGACGTCCACTGGATTTTGTTTAATGTTAAGTACTTGTTAGCTACTAAGCCTATTTCTATATGATTGTGTGGTTTACTTGCTCTCTGGGAAGGTTTTATGTTAGGTTGCATGTTAGATATTTTAAATTATAAAAGTATTACTTTTATCTCATGCATATCATTTCCTAAAATCTAAATTCAGTATATCTTATTGAACGTACAAACTAATTTCTACACTTATATTAAATTTAGAGCCTTGCATACCATGAGTTGTCCTATATGAATGTTTTTTGCTTAAGTACGATGTCAAAAAATATAAGCAAACTATTTTCCACAGCATATAACTATATTTTCAATTGTGGACTAGTTGATCCACTGAGCTGAGGGATATGGCCAACCAAAACTTATCTTAAAACATGATTTTCTCACAACATAACTTACTATTTTCATAAACTGTGTTGGGATTGGTGTTTGCATGAACGTTTGCAGTTATCCCCTATACAATGTGGCTTCACAGCACATGTTTTCTCTTACTCTAATTTATATTTAAATTTGGAGAAAATGCTGGTTGTGACAATAGACCAGTTCTAGATTTTAGTAATGCAGGAGGAACTGAACTAGTTTAAGAGGTGTAATGTCTAGAAGGTGATTCCCAGACAACAAGGACATAATGGCATTGGAACCAAGCGGATCTACAGGAATAAGCTTGATGAAAAAGGAATTATAATCAAGAAAATGGCTAGGCATGTAGCTAAGGAGTACATACAAGAAGAAGGTATTGACTTTGATCAAACCTTTGCCCCAATAACAAGAATGGAAGCCATTCGATTATTCATTGCATATACTGCACATAAAGGATTTAAAGTGTACCAGATGAATGTGAAGTCAGCCTTCCTTAATAGTGACTTAATGGAAGAAGTCTATGTTGAACAGCCTTCAGGTTTTGTTGATTCTAACTCTCCTGATTTTGTTTATAAACCTAGGAAAGCTCTATATGAGTTGAAGCAAGCCCCTAGAGCATGGTCTGAGACTCTGTCTAGCTTCCTCATTGAGAATATATTCTCAAGGGGAAAGATGGACAAGTCCCTATTCCTTAGGGAATCTAAGGGCAAGATCATCCCAGTCCAAATTTATGTAGATGACATAATTTTTGTGTCTACTGATGACAACCTTTACAAGAAGTTTGTCAAACTTATGCAAGAGAAGTTTGAGATTAGCAGTATGGGTGAGCTTAAGTTCTTCTTGGGTCTCTAAGTAAGGCAAACTGAAGATGGATTATTTATATCCTAATCTAAGTTCACTAGTCAGTTAATCAAAAATTTTGGAATGAAGAGTGCCTCTATAATGAAAACTCTCATGGGGTCAAGTATGTTTGTAGACAAAGATGAGGCAGAGAAACTTGCTGATGAAACTTTGTATAGAGGGATAATTGGCTCCCTTTTATACCTTACTGTAAGAAGGCTAGACATCATGTATGCTACATGTGTTTGTGCTAGATATCAAGCTAGACCTAAAGAGTCTCATTACTATGTTGCTAAGAGGATTTTGAGATATCTTAAGGGCACACCATATCTTGACCTATGATACCCTAAGAATATGGATTTTTAACTAACAGGCTATTCAAATGGAGATTTTACAGGCTGTAGAGAGGATAGGAAAAGCACATCAGGCACATGTCAGTTCTTGGGAGGAATACTCATATCTTGGAGCAGGAAGAAGCAGACTAGTGTGGCTATTTCAGCAGCTGAGTCAGAGTATATATCAGCAGGAAGTTGTTGTGTACAGTTGTTGTGGATCTAGCATCAGCTCTAGGACTACAACATCAAGATAAGTAACACCCCTATATACTGTGATTCAACTAGTGCAATCTCTATTACTATGAATCATGTCTCACACAACAAGACTAAGCACATAGAGATTAGATATCATTTTATTAGGGAGCATGTGGAGAAGGAAGACATAAGTCTTGAGTTTTTTCCCACAGACAAACAAGTGGCTGACATATGTTACTAAGCCACTAGATAAAGTCAAGTTAAAAACCTTCAAGTTTGAGTTGGGTATGTTGAACTAGGTATAGCACCAGTTGCTCCTAATTTTGTTTTTGTTGTAGGAATCACTTTTCTTGCAGGTTGATAAGTCTTTCAAGTGGGATCAAGACTTAAATGGAATCATGTGTCCATTAGAGAGGATGACAGAAGATGCTCCTATTAAGGGGGAGCAAGTAAAAATGCTCCTATTGAGGGGGAGCAACTCCAGCAGTTGCAGGAATAGGTTCAGTTTCCTGTTGAGAGGGAGCAAGTAGCTGCAACAGTGGATCAAATATCAATACTGTTGATCTACATGCCCTAAGGATAATATACAGAATGAGGGGGAGATCAACCCTGAACTCCCTGCTCTAGAGATTCTTTATGACATAGTCATAAATTTCTCTAACTCTTAGGTGGAATGCTGTTACTGAGAAGACAATGTTGCTGTTGAGAAGACATTGTCACTACTGAGAAGACAATGCTACTGGTGAGAAGACAATGTTGTTGCTGAGAATACAAAGATGCTGCAGGAGAAGAGGAAAATAGAGAAGGCCAGCACCTCCCTGACTATAGTTGCTTCTGCAGAAATCATAAAGGGGGAGAAGTGGCATTAGCTCAAGTTGATCAAGGATGGACCACTCAAGTTTCAAGTGGTTGCATTGAACTGTTGTGTCAATGGTATCAACACAAGAGGTATGATCTCTAGTCAAGTAGTATGATCACTAGTGTAGTGGAATAAATCTAGGATCAAGAGAAATGTTCTTCCATGATCCTTTCACCTTCCTCATTAGATAAATACCTTTTTTGAAGAAGCCAAAAATGGGAAGGAGTGGGAGAGCAATACTTGACATGACCTAGTCATGATGATTAAGTACATATACTTAGAGGAGTGCGAGAGCAAAAACTACATGTTAAGTCGGTGCATATTACTTTCTCACTTCAAAGTGGTATGAGGAAAGTGCTTCAAGTAGTATGAGGAGAGAAATAACTACATGTTGAGTCAGTGTATATTACTTGGAAATATTCAAGTGGTATGAGGAAAGCAATGACTTGACATGTTGAGTCACTGTATTGAATTGGATTACTTTGAACAAGCTTAAAGCTGCATTAAATTGATATGTTTTATGTGTTAATGCATCTTAGTAATACTGTGTGTTCTGCCTTCTTCAAATAGGGGAGATTGTTGGGAATATTGCCCTTCAATGTTCCCTGGATTTTTATTTAAAGAGGCATCACCATCAATACTAAGAGCATAATTGTATTTGATGTATGTTCAAGTTCAATATGTGCAGGATGTTCTTTAGAACAAGTTTAGACAGGTTTTCTAAATGATAGTGACAGGTGGTCACAAGAAAGAATGTTGGAGAGAGAAAATTATCTAAGTCCACAGGCGTTGAGTGAAGCTAGTTCACTCAATGCTAGATGTCAAGGAAGGATGCTGGAAAGACAAAAAATTATTTACGTCCACAGGAATTGAGTGAAGCCAGTTCACTCAACGCTAGATGTCAAAAAGCACTGAGTAAAGAATGGATTGTCAAAGCCCAATAATTTGCAAAGTAGATGATACAGGCCAATGGGTCCGACGGATTAAACTTCAGGCTCTTGGTTTCGACAACTAAAAATAGATTCGTAGCTTGTGGGATCTCTATAAAATTCTACTGATGATTCAACCAATTTAACAACACACAAAAACAAATGGGCTCCACCGCTTTTTATAGATTGAACAATGGCTATATGACAATGTTCTCTCAAGCGAATAGGACCTACCCTATCCGGACAATAAGCTATTCAAATTAAATTTACCGGCAAGCATTCACAAAATCAACATGAGAGGATTCTGACTAAAATAACAATATAAAATAAGTTCAAAATTGATCCCAAATTAATTTAAAACGAGGTATACCAAAATCACTTGAACTCGAGGGGAAATCAAGGATAATGAATCCGATTTTCTATAATCGTTCATGAGATCTACCCGATCCAAATTATACGAAAATATTCGGAAGAAAACATGCTTGAAAATTCAGATTTAATTAAACACTAAGTTCAATATAAATCAGGACTAAAAACTAGCCTTCTATTACACCAAAATCTCACAATAATATAGAAAAAACACACAAGAGATGATTTAGAAATCGTTACCCAAATCCCAAGAAATCCGTCGACAAGATGAGTGGAGGAACACACACACGACGGTGGTTGAATCTATTTCCAGGCAAAATCCTCGGATCCTCTCCGGAAGATGAAGTCGCAAGTCGTTCTTCCTTTTGCAAAACCCTAGGAGAGGGAGAACTTGGTGGCCAAAGATATTGGAATAGGAGAGAGAAAAGGTGGTGGGAATATTGCAAGAATCCCAAGGAGGGAAGGGGGATGCTCGGGTTTGGAGTGGTGGTGGAGAGGGCTACTCGAATGATGGTGTAGATGGAGGAGTGGACTCGCATTGGGTGGTGGTGGTGGATGGATGAGATAATGAAAGGAGGGGGAAAGGTGGCCGGCTAGGGTTTTGGGAGGGGAAGAGGGGCTCGGTTTGGGGCGGAGAGAGCAAGGGTTGTTTAGTGGAGAACTAGATGAGGATGGGGGAGGAGGAGGATAGGAGGCCGAGAAATAGAGGGGGAGAAGGGGTGGTCGGCTACCAAGAGAAAGAGATAAATGGGAGTGGCCGAATTTCCAAGAGGGGGAACAGAGAGGAGGGCAAAAATTCAATTTTGAATTCTTAAGTTTTCTTTTCATTCCACATTGCAAAACTCTTCATAACATGACCTTATATAGCCTACACCACTCAATCTCCTACATTCAAAATAAACTAAACATGAGATGGTTATATACACCCATCATACATGAAATAAAAATAAACGAGATGGTTATATGCACCCATCATACATGAAATAAAAATGCAATAATTTAATGCATCAAATAAAACACTTAAAATAAAATGATTAAAATGAAAATTGCTAACAATATTTAATTATAAATATTTAATTTATAACTATATATTTTTTTTGGAGGTAACGGCGGACGTCGTGCAAAACATGTAGCGGCGACGGCGTTGGTGAAGAACGTCGTGGAAGAATTCCATCTTCAAGCTTGCAGCATTGATCGTCCCAATCAACAAATTCCCTATGTTGAGGATCAACGGCCGCATCAACAACATCACCATCAGTAGATATGCGGCTAAGTGTACAGACATTGAGTGAGGATAGTTCACTCAACGCTATATGTCAAGAATCGCTAAGTAAAGATTGACAGTCAAAGCTTCAACATTGGAAAGGAAGAAATTCGACTAAGTCTACAGGCAATGAGTGAGGACAGTTCACTCAACACCATACAATAAGAAGTGTTGAGTAAAGACAGGACAGTCAAAGCTTCATCATTGGCAGGGAAGAATTCTGGTTATGTCCAGAAGCGTTGAGTGAGGACAGCTTACTCAACGCCAGATAAAGAAGTGTAAAGCAAAGCTCGTGCAGTAAAAGCCTAAGAAGATGTCGACAGAAAATCTATCTACGTCCAGAAATGTTGAGTCAGGATAGTTCACTCAACACCTCAACACAATGGCAGGCTTCAAAGAAGTGGCTAAGTCCAAATATGTTGAGTGATGAAGGTTCACTCAACGCACTCAATGGCTAATGCTACAGAAAGATTGGCTAAGTCCAAATGTGTTGAGTGAAGATGGTTCACTCTACGCCTAAGCAGTTAGACTATAAAGTCAAGAAAGTGTGGAGTGATGATGGCTCACTCAACGCACTCAACGTCTGGCAGTACATATTATTTGGCTAAGTATTTTTGCGCTAAGTGAAGGATGTTCACTCAACGCAGTCAATGCCTAGAAATGCAAAAGAATTGGCTAAGTCCAAATTCGTTGAGTGATAAAGGTTCACTCAATGCACTCAATGCTTGGGGATGAACCATTTGAATTTGGCTAAGTACACAGATGTTGACGTCAGTAAAATTCAGCAAAATTCAAAATCGTTGCAGGAAATCTACTATACATGACAAATGGCATGGCAAGCCTACTATATGACTTTTTCTGTAAAAGCAAAGTTGCAGCCAACAACTGCAGTGGGTCCCGCACATCAAGAGCCATTGGACGACAAAAGATAAAGGGATTGAGATCGGCGGAAAGAAATAAAATTTTGGATAACTTTTCACAAAGAGGTGGAAATTCATCTTCTTCCTCGTGCCATTATTGCAGAGCCTGAGGCAGAAGTTCAAACTGCCATTATAAGAGTTCAAGCAGTTAGGTGTTTGCAATTTTCACCTGTAACAGCAAGTTCAGAGAAATCTCTAAGGAAGAAGTAACTAAGGTTAACCTTAGTTGCAGCAAGATAGTTATTGTGATCAATACCTGCAACAAAACTTCAAAAAAATCTCTTAGAAAGAAGAAGAAGCAGGAAGGCCAAAACCCTAGTGCAGTTACTTCACAGTTCTAGTTGGTCATTTCTGAAGAACATTTTCTAGAAGCTGTGAAGAAGAAGTTAGGGCTGTGTTTTTCTCTGCCCAGGAAGTAAAAGGTTCATAGAAAATTTCTCTAGAGTCAAATCATCACCAACCTCTTTACTTTCTGTAGGACACCTTGGATCTGAGTGTAGTACTAATTATAAAGTCTGAGTGGTAGGATTCAAGTTATGAATCTGAGGTAGGATCCCTGTGTGGATCTGAAGTAGGGCCGGTGTGCTTGAGGTAGGGCAGTTTGTCTGAGGCAGGAGAGTCATTGTCTCTAAGTTGTAGGCCCGTGTACCTGAGTGGTAGGATCCTTCTGTGGATCTGAGGTAGGGCCTTTTGTGCATGAGCTATAGGAGAGTCATTCTCTCTAAGTTGTAGTGCTATTCTCCTAGCCTGAGTGCAACACTTTTACTCAAGTTTGAGGTAGGTGATCTTTGAATCACTGAGCTGTAGGAGCAATCTTGCTCTAAGTTGTAGTGCTTTGTGCCCAAGATGTAGGTCTTGGAGGAGACTGAGAGATCCTACGAGATCTGTGTTGTAAGAACTTTGGAGCCAAGTTTGGAGAAGTTCCTTGTCTAAAATGCTATTAGAAAGATGGGAGGGATAATGGACGTACCCATAATATGGGTAACCACTATAAATATTTTGTGTGTTGTTTGTGTTCTTGAAAGCAAGCTTATTAAGCTAACTCAACACACCTAAAACAAGAAAAAGATAAAAAGGTCTAAAACCTATTCACCCCCCCAAGTGTTAGCTATACTTGAAACTAAAGACTTTCAATGTACATGGATGACCTCATGATCAAGAGTCGGGACATGGACTCTCACCTCTGAGATCTAGAGGAGACTTTTATCACCCTACAAAAAATATAAAATGAGCCTGAACCCTTGAAGTGTGTCTTCGGGGCAAGCAGGCACAAGTTCCTAGGTCATCTTCTTACTGCAGTGTGGCTGGAACCCAATCCTGATAAGGTAAGGGAGGTCATGGAGTTGGGGTCGACTTAGAATACCAAGGATGTCCGGTGCCTGATAAGGAAGCTAGCGGGGCTGAGCAGGTTACTCTCTCATGTAGGAAAAAAGTGCTCGCCATTCTTCAAACCACTAAGAGGGGGCCAGAAATTCGAGTGTCCCGAGGAGTATGAGAAGGCCTTCCAAGCCTTGAAGAGGCAACTAACCTAGGCTCACTTCTCTATGGACCCAAGGAAGGGGAAGATCTATCCGTATACTGTAGGGTTTGGACCGAGGCAGTGAGCTCGTCCTGGTACGGGAGGAAGGAAAGTGGCATCTACTAATTTTTTATAAAAGTAGGGTCCTGAGAAAGGCGGAGCTACGATACGCAATTTTGGAGAAATTGGCTTTCGCTTTGATCATCTCAGCTCAGAGGCTCTAACCTTAATTCCTATCGTATTCAAATCTGGTGGTGACTAACCACCCCTTCGCAATATCTTTAAGGTTGTGGAGCATTCAGGAAGACTTGCAAAATGGTCAGTAGAGCTGAGCGAGTTTTACATTTGTTTTGTTCACTACCTCTCTTTCAGGCCCAGGTAATGGACTACTTCCCGACCGACTATATGGTTGAGGTGGCAGAGACTGAGCTCACTCATCCAGTCCCTTAGAAGGTTATGGTGGATGGTGCTTCAGGAGGAAACATTTAGGAGTATGAGTGATCTTGGAGAGTCCTCAAGGGACGAGGATAGAGCAGATAGTGATCATACATTTTCTCATTACCAATAACAAAGCAGAGTATGAGGAGGTGATCACAAGGCTACGCCTGGCAAGGGAGCTGGGGTGCACGATGTGTAAGTGCTAACGGACTCCATTCTGTTGTCCTTTCAAATCAACAGCAAGTTCAAAGTGATGGAGCCTACTCTCCAACTATACCTGGCAAAGGTAAAGGGAGTCATCAATAGGTTCTAAACGTTCTTCATCTGACATGTGTTGCGAGAATAAAATGAGCAAGTGGATCAGCTAGTTAAGTTCGGACCACGTGCGGGTGGAACCCTGACAGACCTATTATGCCCTTCCATCGAAGAAGGATAGCTGATGGAAGTGGATCAGTGCCCCTCCTGGATGGACCCTTTCACAACCTTCTTATCCACAGGGAAGTTCCCGGAAGGCATGGACAAAAAGTGCTTCAAGCATAAGTCGGCGCATTACCTCATGTGTGATGGTATGCTTTAAAGGAAGACCCTTTGGGGCTTTTAGCACATAATGTGGATGAGGAGGAGGTTGAGAATTTTGGAAGAAGTCCATTCCGGGGAGTGTGGGAGTAATGTCACGAACCGCAGTTTCTCAACAATAAAATCGTATCAGAGCAAGAGAAAATACGTGACGTGATGCCACGTCGTGTAGGGGATAACTGCGCACGTTCAGGCAAAACTCCAGACTTTAGATTTTTAAGGAATATTCATAGTTAATATGAAAGAAAACCATTTATATTTAATGGTCGTATCCCTCGGCACAGTGGACAACTAGTCCACGATTAAAAATATATATATATTATTCACAGCGAAAAATACTTTAATTAAGTTATTTTGACATCTTAAATGAGCATAAGCATCCTCGAGGGACGACTCATGGTATGCACGACCCTAAGGTTAGTATAGAATATATAAAAAGGATAGTCTTTACGCTTAAAGAAAAATAGTGATTTAGTTTTATAAACATGATGTGCATGAGATACTTGTAGTAATAATTTAGGGTTTAAAATACATAACATGCAACCTAGCATAAATCCTTCCAAGAAGACAAGTAAACAACCAATAATAGACAACAGTAGTAGTTTTAGTTCATACCCATCATCATAAGAAACCAGCAGTGGGCGTCAACAACCTGACACGAACCCAGTGGTGAGTATGCATGTCTATACAGAAAGGAAAATAACTACCTCATAAGGATGATGATCGGCAACCTCAGCTACCCATGAGGCTATCAGCAAAACCCACCAAAAGATCTAGCCGCTCAACCGACTACAACCTGGACCTGAGGCATTGAAGGAAAGAACACCTCAGCAAGAATATAGTCAAAATAAATAGAGCATTAGCTTTAAGAACAGGTAAATAAGGGTTTACCACCCGACAACAATAAATGCTATCAGAAGAAGAAAAAACATGACAGTAAGAAAAGAACAATATCAAAAGAACAGTAAAAGAAAAACACCAAGTGTGAGTACAAAAGCAACATGTTCTGCAAAAGAAAAGAACCTGCAACAGCAAAGGGCATATAACATGTACCAAAGAAAAAGCCATAAGCAAGGAAAGAAGCTAACAGTCCTAACTTTGTGGGTTAATGACAGGGGTCAAAACATAGATCTGAGTACATAACCAAAACAGATCAAAAAAGGGCTAAGGGGTCAAATAGTGGCAGCCCTAGGGTCCAACACACAAGCCCAGGCCGGGCAAATAAAGGTGGTGGCCACGGCTCCCCACATAAAACCACCCTCCAGAGGCACCAAAACTCCACCACCTGCCACAACCTAAGAGTCGGCATGCCAAAGAACTAGCCGAACACAACACCCCCCCCCCCCCATGGATAAGATCAACTAACAATCCTAAGGAAGCACACCAATCCAGGGAAAAGCGTCGAGTCCACTCGACGCGGTGTTGAGTGAGCTCCACACACTCAATTCCAAATGACTTAGCCGCAAAACCGTCGCTGGATGACGGCGTTGAGTGAGCTCTTGACTCACTCAACGCTGTCAACACTTTCTACTTAGTCACAAAACTAACTTTGACGTTGAGTGAGTTCACCACACTCCATGCAAAAAGCCTAATAGCCAAGGCATTGAGTGAGGTCCACTCACTCAACGCTTGGAAACAGAGAGTTGGAATTTAATTCCAACTCTAAAACCTCTGCCTAAGCTCAAACCTCTGCCTAAAAGCTAAAACCTCAAGCTTGGAAACAGGAGTTGGAAATTTAATTCCAACTCTCTCTTCTACCTTTCTACCCAGCCACAACAGCTATCTGACTTATACTGCAGCTAAATACATCCATACCCTACCTCCAGCTACCAACTGGACACCAAACCGAGAATAAAGAAGGTGAGATTAGACAAATTCTTAGACAACCTGAACCGAACATTGCTGAAATAATGAAGCACTCTGCACTAGCTCCAAGAGGCAAAAATAGAGCTAATTATGGCAAATTAACAAAGTAAAAAAGGAGGTCAAATGGCAAGGGCAAGGAGCCACTTGCCTCACCGCCAAGATGCAGCGGCTGTAACAAGAAATCTGGCTTTGGCGGCAAGATCGGCCACCTACGAGTGAAAAATAGGGCTTAAGAGGAGAAGAAGAGAAACCGAAATCCCTAATCCTAGAAACAGCCCTAGAACAAGCATAACTTACCAGGAAGAAAGATCGAGACAAGAGCAAACCAAATCTGCAGATACACGAGGAAACCGAGCTAAAATCCTCCCGAAAATGCCGGCCAAAGCTCCAGTGCCTCCGCCTCCCGCACAACCCGCTGGAAGCTAGCATCAGTTCAGAAAAGGAGAAACGTGGAGAGAACAGACGGTCCTATATATAAAAACACCCGAGTTAAGGCCGACACAACAGTGTCGACACAATATGCCGACACCAGACGCACAATGGTGTCGACACAATGTGTCGACACCAGACGACACAGCGGTGTCGACATAATGTGTCGACACTAGACAACACGGCGGTGTCGACACAATGTGTCGACACCAGACGGCACGGCGGTGTCGACACAATATGTCGACACCAGATGGCACAACACTGTCGACACAATGTGTCGACACCAGACAGCACAGCGGTGTCGACATAATGTGTCGACACCAGACACCACAGCGATGTGATACAATATGTCAACACCAGACAACACTACGGTGGAACAACGGTGTCAACACAGTCGACACAACGGTGTCGAAAAACCGGTGTTGACACCGGCGGAGACACAGCCCACTAGCTAATAAAATAATAAGCACAAGCAACCAATCATCTAGTTATCTAAACATATATTATATATACATGAAATGAAAACAACTAAACACTTAGCCTAAAAACTGGGCACCAGCCCTACCAAGCTCGGCCACTCAAGGCCATGCACAACAAAAGCTACTGCTACTAGCTAACAAGCAAACGTCGAAACGATGCGAAAACAAACGATCACGGATTTTGACAAAACTCGCACCGTAGCTAAACACCCAAGCTACGAAAACAACGGTGATGTCGAAAACAACATCCGACGATCAAACACTAGGGCTAACACCTCCGAAGCCAAAGTACAAGCATTCCCTAAGACTCTCAGCTGAGTCACCAAAACAGACTCCGGCTAGCTGGGGAATCCTGCAAACAGGCTACAAATAGGCCACTCAAGGAACCTAAAGAGCTAAGACCACGCTCTAACAATGACAAAAGCCTAGAACGCGTCATCATAATGCCAAACAATGATCAAACAAAACACAAAAAAACCGGGGGCGTTACAGCCACTCCCCCTAAAAGAAAGTTTCACCTCGAAACTTTACACACAACACTGCCATCAAGAAGGAGAAAGAAATAGCCAAGAAGGGGCTATATTAGAAAATGCAAAACATACCAGGCACAAATCAAGGAAAAAGATGAGGGTGAGACTCCCTCATAGCCGACTCCAATTCCCAAGTCGCGCTTTCTACATCCTGATTTCTCCATAAAACTTTAACCATTAGAAAGGTCTTCTTCCACAACACACGATCCTGAGAATCCAAAATGCGGTCATGCACCTCCACGTAAGAAAGATCCGGCTCCAACTGAGTCACAGAATCCAAAACCTGCCTGCCACTCTGCATACATTTTCGCAGCTGACTGACGTGAAAGACATCATGCACTCCAGGGAAATTTGGGGAAAATCCAGCCTATAAGCTGATATACCAATCCGCTCAACAATCATAAACGGCCCTACGTATCTCGGGTCCAACTTCCTATTCTTTCCAAACCTCTTGACTCCAATCATCGGGGAAAATTTTAAGAACACCAAGTCCCCCACAACAAATTCCAAGTCAGATCTACGCCGGTTGGCGTTCTTCTCATATCTCTCCTGGGCTATCTGAAGATCTCCCGAATAAGCTTTGCAGCAATTTCCATCTCCTCGAACGCATCCGGCCCCAACAAAGACCTCTCTCCCACCTCAGGACAAAATAGGGTAGTTCTGCAGCGTCTCCCATACAGAGCTACAAAGGAGCCATTTGCAAGCTTTCTTGTTAACTGTTATTATACGCAAACTCCATAAGCCGCAAACGCTCATCCCATGCTCCCCGTGTCTAGAATATAGTATCGGATCATATCTTCCACAATTGATTTACTCGCTCCATCTGACCATTGGTCTGCGGATGATAAGCAGTGGAATACCTCAAATCCGGACCCAACCCCTCTTGAAGGCTCTTCCAAAAACGAGACGTGAACCTGGAGTCTCGATCCGATATGATACTTACGGGTATACCATGCAATCCGATAACCTCATTCAGGTACAACTCTGCTATCTTTTTCATCGAATAACCAATCTGAAAAGGTACGAAGTGAGCACACTTCGTTAGTCTATCAACTATAACCCAGACCGAATCATGTCCTCTAGGAGACCTCGGTAAGCCTGTGATGAAATCCATCGAGATGCTCTCCCACTTCCAAGTTGCAATCTCCAAGGGAGTCAGCTTGCCACCAGGCCTTCCATGATGGGATTTCACATGCTTGCAAGTGTCACTCAGAACAAATCTGGATATGTCTCCATTCATCCCATACCACCAGGCAATCTGCTTTAAATCAAGATACATCTTGGTAGATCTTGTATGGTAGGCAACACTAGATCCATGGGCTTCCCTGCACACCATAAATCGGATATCTCCAACGGCAGGGATGCAAAACCTGCTGCTGTACTTCAAGGTACCCGCATCATTAATAGAAAAATCTGGCAATTCGCCTTTCTCAGCTCGAAGATACAAATGCAGAAGATCGGGATCATCCTTCAGATGCAGTCTCGTAAGCGCAATCCACGAAGGTTCTGCCACTGCCAAACTGCTCTGCGTATTGCAGCTTCCCACAGAAATGCCCATCAAAAGAAACTCCTCCACTAAAAGATCAGAGGAGAGACCAAAAATCTTCCCTACTTCCGACTCAGGGCGTCGTCCACCATATTAGCTTTGCCCGGATGGTACTGGATTTCAACATCATAGTCGGCCACATACTCCAACCATCGCCGTTGGCGCAAATTAAACTTCTTCTGGGTGAAGACATACTTTAAACTCTTGTGATCAGTAAAAATCTTGCACTGCGCGCGATAAAGCAGATGTCTCCACAATGTTAGCACATAAATCACGGCTGCAAATTCTAGGTCATGCGTAGGGTAGTTCTTCTCATGGGTATTCAGTTGTCTTGACCCGTATGCAATTACCTTTCCTTCTTGCATCAATATGCATCCAAGGCCAACATGCGATGCATCTATATACACATCATACTCCGTACCCTCAGTAGGCAAAGACAAAATCGGAGCTGAACATAATCTTCTATTTAGTTCTTCAAAAGCCTCTTCACACTTATTGTCCCATACGAAGGCTACATTCTTCTGCATCAACTTGGTCAACAGTGCAGACAAGGTAGAGAATCCCTTTACAAATCTTCTATAATATCCAACTAAGCCCAAGAAGCTTCTGATCTCTTTGGAAGTAACAAGTCTCGCCCATTCCATAACAACAGCGATCTTTTTTGGGTCCACCGATATTCCCTACTTATTAACCACGTGGCCTAGGAAAGAAACTTGAGGCAACCAAAATTCACACTTGCTCAGCTTGGCGTATAGCCTATGGTCTCTTAGAGTGCTAAGACCAGTCGCAAATGTCGATCATGCTCCTCAGCACCTCTAGAGTACACCAAAACATTGTCTATAAAGGCAATCACAAACATATCGAGAAAATCCTCAACTTGTGATAGCCCGAACGAAGGTCAATCTTGGAAAACACGACACTACCACGCAGTTGGTCAAATAAATCATCAATCCTTTGCAGAGGATATCTGTTCTTAATGGTCACTTTATTCAGTTCTCGGTAGTCGATGCACAACCTCATCAACCCATCTTTCTTTTTAACGAACAGCACGGTCGTGCCCCAAGGCGAAGAACTCGGCCTTATGAAACCATTCTCCAGCAACTCATCCAACTGGACTCGCAACTCCTCCAATTCACACAAGGCCATGCGATATGGCGCCTTAACAATAGGATGTGTACCGGGCTCCAAATCAATAATGAACTCCACGTCTCTCTCGGGTGGGAGACCATGAAGATTAGCAGGAAAAACATCAGAAAATTCTCGTACCACTGGAATCTCTTCCAAACACGGCAAACAAGACTCGGTCTCCAACACAAAACCAAACAAGCAAAGTAGCCGGAACCTAAAAGTTCCCTAGCACATACCGCTTAAATGGCCGGAGAATCCTTGCAAGAATATCCAAAAACTCTCCCGGGCTGACTATGTCCTTGACGAAGTCCAAGAGCTTACCCTTGCACTGGATAACTACATCGTACCTGGATAACCAGTCCATGCCAAGATAACATCGAAGTCCTCCAAATCGATCACCTCCAGATCTGCCTTAGCTAGAAAGTCCCCTCAAGCAATTGGACAATCCTGAATGCCCTGATCTGAAACCACAGAAGCACCAGAAGGAAACTTAACGCAAAAGGCACCACCAACACGATCTAGTCCAAACGAAACCACTCCACGAAGGCTCTAACCACAAACGAGTGGGTAGCGCTGGAATCGAACAAAATGCGCGCCCAACGTTCTTCACCTTAAATCTTCCTATAGGATTGCGTATGCACTAAGGGGACAAACGCTAAAATGAAAACTTCAACCGAAAAAAAAGAAACATGACAGTACGCTTAGGGAGAAGTCTAACCTGAAATAACCTGTGTCGAAGCCTACGCTTCGTCTGCCAAAAGCACATTCAACTTCCCCTTTCCTTTATCAATTTGTTGAGGCGGTGGCAAAGCCTGGAGGGGAACTGGCTGCAGAATAGGCTGGACCTGTGGGCACCTTGTCTTGAGATGACCCTTCTGCCTGCACAGAAAACAGACATTTATCTTTAACCAGCAACGAGCAACATCATGCCCCTTCCTCCACACAAGGCACTCACCAAATCCCTACTAGAGCACCCTGAATAACATGGACATGCTCCTTCTTTTATGCCCCCAACCTTTTGAAACACTTCTCAAAGGGGTTGCCTGGCCAGCCACAGAAGCTACAGACCTCTTTGTTCTTCTTCCTTGAAGCAGCATAGGGTCCTGGGGGCTCTTCCCTCCACCGGACTTCCGCTTGTCCTTCATCATCTGCTGGCCTCTATTCTTGGCATTCACAATGGCCTCGACCTTCAAGGCAGCTTCAACCACGCTGGCATAACTGACTGCTCCGTAGGCATTCGCTAACTGCTGAATGTTGCTTCTTAGTCTACCCAGAAACCATTTAACTCGATCTGCTTCAACACTCACCAGACCAGGAGCAAACCAACTCAACTTGCTAAACTCAATCTCATACTCACTAACCGTGAGTTTCCTCTGCTTCAAATGAAGGAAGTCATTCATTAGCCGGTCCCGTTCGACCGAGGGAAGAAACTTACTTAGCAGCATCTCCTTAAATGTTTCCCACGAGCATACTACCACCAATCTCTCCTTCTCTCTCAGCCACCAACTTTTTGCTAAGACCTTGAGCTGGTAGGCTGTGAGCATCACTCTTTCATCATTTGTAATCCCTGAGTAGGAGAGCATCTCTTCAATGGAAATCAACCAGTCATCCAAAATCATGAAATCTGCTTGTCCATCATAGGTAGGGGGCCTAAGCCGCTGAAACTGAGATATGAACGCCATCTACGGGGGCACTATAACCGGGGGCACAAGAGGAGCAGGAGGGGCAGGAATAACACCATTAGCGGGGTACTGAACTCTCGGAGTCTGTCCCGCCACCACTGCTACAAGAGACTGAATCTGTGCCTGCATATCCACTAACTACCTCAATAAGGCCACATTGCTCTGACACAAGCATTCTATCAACGCCTCGCTCTGCACTCCCGATGACTAGCCCTCCGATTGGGGAGTCGATCTCGTCACACGACGCTTCGACATTCTAAGAACGTACGAATACGAATCAAAACCTAGCCCAAACGCTAGAACAAAACTACCCGGTACAGACAAACATACTTAAATATGAACTTCAACTGCTAAACTTTCTCTGGGATTTTTTTTTGCCATGATGATGTTATGCTTATCCTAGGATGGTTCACCACCATCACACTAACTCATGTGCTTAGACCATAAATGCATGTATTTGTATTCTTTTTGACTCAAAAACATGTGTGTACGTTATGTCAACATGCAAATCTTTAGCTTGGCACGTTGTGCTATGCTTGTTGTGCTATACATTCTAAAAAGGCCTTAATGCATGCCGTGAGCAATCGTACGCATAGCAATACTATGTATCCCATACTACATAACATTGCATGCAACAAAGAAAGAAATCATGCTAGTCGCATCCATGTGGTAAGGTTATGCATCCCATACTACATAACCCTCACATGTTGCCTCCTATGGTGGATCCATATACAAACACATATTATGCATCTCATACTACATAATAAGCCCCGTATACTTCTATTCATGCTTATGAGTGTAGTGTTCATGCTTCAGCCAAGACGTACTGACGATATATCGTGTGTGTATGGTACGATGCTAAACTACTAATGCAATCAAGGAAAGGTTGCCCGACCAATTGTCAAGCAAGCTCCCTCTGATACCAACTGTCACGGCCCGTATTTTATCAACAATAAAATCGTATCAGAGCAAGAGAAAATACGTGTCGTGATGCCACGTCGTGCACGGGATAACTGCACACGTTCAGGCAAAACTCCAGACTTTAGATTTTTAAGGAATATTCATAGTTTAATATGAAAGAAAACCAGTTATATTTAATGGTCGTATCCCTCGGCATAGTGGATCAGCTAGTCCACGATTAAAAATATATAATTATTCGCAGCGGAAAATACTTTAATTATGTTATTTTGACATCTAAATGAGCATAAGCGTCCCCGAGGGATGACTCATGTTTGCACGACTCTAAGGTTAGTATCGAATATATAAAAGGATAGTCTTTACGCTTCAGGAAAAATATGCTTTAATTTTATAAACATGATGAGCATAAGATACTTGTAGTAATAATTTAGGGTTTACAATACCTAACATGCAACCTAGCATAAATCCTTCCTAGAAGACAAGTAAACAACCAACAATAGACAAAAGTAGAAGTTTTAGATCATACCCAGCATCATAAGAAAGCCATCAGTGGGCGTCAACAACCTGACACGAACCCACTGGTGAGTATGCATGTCTATACAGAAAGGAAAATAACTACCTCACAAGGATGAAGATCGGCAACCTCAGCTACCCAGGAGGCTATCAGCAAAACCCACCAAAAGATCTAGCCGCTCAACGGCTACAACCTGGACCTGAGTCATTCAAGGAAAGAACACCTCAGCAAGAATATAGTCAAAATAAATAGAGCATTAGCTTTAAGAATAGGTAAAGAAGGGTTTACCACCCGGCAACAATAAATGTTATCAGAAGAAGAAAAACATGACAGTAAGAAAAGAACACTGTCTAAAGAACAGTAAAAGAAAACACACCAAGTGTGAGTACAAAAGCAACATGTTCTGCAAAAGAAAAGAACCTGCAGCAGCAACAGGGCATATAACATGTACCAAAGAAAAATCCATAAGCAAGGAAAGGAGCTAACAGTCCTAAATTTGTAGGTTAATACAGGGGTCAAAATATGGATCTGAGTACATAACCAAAACCACATCCAAAAAGGGCTAAGGGGTCAAACAGTGGCAGCCTTAGGGTCCAACACACAAGCCCAAGCGGGGAAAATAAAGGTGGTGGACACGGCTCCCCACATAAAACCACCCCTCCAGAGGCACCAAAACTCCACCACCTGCCACAACCCAAGAGTCAGCATGCCAAAGAACTAGCCGAACACAAAAACACCCCACCCCCCTATGGAGAAGATCCACTAACAATCCTAAGGAAGCACACCAACCCAAGGAAAAAGCGTCGAGTCCACTCGATGCGGCAATAAGTGAGCTCCACACACTCAATGCCAAATGACTTAGCCGCAAAACCATCGCTAGATGACGGTGTTGAGTGAGCTCGACTCACTTAATGCTGTCAATGCTTTCTACTTAGCCACAGAAACTAACTTCGGCGTTGAGTGAGTTCACCACACTCCATGCAAAAAAGCCTAACAACCAAGGTGTTGAGTGAGGTCCACTCACTCAACGCTTGGAAACAGAGAGTTGGAAATTTAATTACAACTCTAAAACCTCTGCCTAAGCTCAAACCTATGCCTAAAAGCTAAAACCTCAATGATTGGAAACAGAGAGTTGGAAATTTAATTCCAACTCTCTCTTATACCCTTTCTACCGGGCCACAAACAGCTATCTGACTTATACTACAGCTAAATACAACCATACCCTACCTCCAGCTACCAACTGTACACCAAACCGAGAATAAAGGAGAGATTAGCCAAATTCTTAGAAAACCTGAACCGGACATGGCTGAAATAAAGAAGCACGCTGCACTAGCTTTTAGAGGCAAAATAGAGCTAATTACGACAAATTAACAAAGTAAAAAGGAGGTCAAATTGGCAAGGGCAAGGAGCCAATTGCCTCACCGCCAAGATGCAGCAGCTACAACAAGAAATCTTGCTTTGGCGACAAGATCCGCCACCTATGAGTCAAAAACAGGGCTTAAGAGAAGAAGAGAAACCGAAAACCCTAACTCATAGAAAAGCCCTAGAACAAGCATAACTTGCGAGGAAGAAAGATCCAGATGAGAGCAAGCCAAATCTGCAGACACACGAGGAAACCGAGCTAAAATCCTGCCGAAAATGCTGGCCAAAGCTCCAGCGCCTCCGCCTCCCGCAAACACATTGGAAGCTAGCAGCATCTCGGGAAAAGGAGAAACGTGGAGAGAATAGACGGTCCTATATATAGCAATACCCGAGTCTAAGTTCGACACAATAGTGTCGACACAATGTGTCGACACAGATGCAAAAAGGTGTCAACATAATGTGTCGATAACAGACGGCACAGCGGTGTCGAACACCAGATAGCACGGCGGTGTCGACACAATGTGTCGACACCAGACAACACGGTGGTGTCGACATAATGTGTCGGCACTAGACAGCACGGCAGTGTCGAGATAATGTGTCGACACCAGATAGCACAGCGGTGTCGACATAATTGTCGACACCAGATGGCACAGCGGTGTCGTCACAATGTGTCGACACTAGACACCACTGCGGTGTCGACACAGACAACACTACGGTGTCAACACCAGTCGACACAACGGTGTCGACACACCGGTGTCGAAACACCGGCAGAGAGACAACCCACTAGCTAATAAAATAATAAGCACCAGGAACCAATCAGCTAGTTATCTAAACATATATATATACATGAAATGAAAACAGCTAGACACTTAGCCTAAAAAACTGGGCACCAGCCCTACCAAGCTCGGCCACTCAAGGCATGCACACAAAAGCTACTACTACTAGCTACAAGCAAAAC